>JAPMOQ010048382.1:6538804-6560146 GCA_026543055.1 Argiope trifasciata
ACTCACCCTTCATCCATTCTGCAAATTGAAAGTACATTTATCCGACATCCATTCTTGTACAATTGCCTATATAACTAACTATTAAGGGAATGAATGTTACAGCAGCAGCAAAAGAATTACGAGAACTGCGAAGGATTCCATTGCAGCTGTCTTTTAATGTAATAAGGCAGATAAGATTTCAAAGCACATACCAACAATAAAAATAGAATTGTATATCGTATTAATTGTAAAAAAAGATACATTCAATCATACTAAAAAAATTAAACTTCTTAATCGATATTTTTTATTATTTTTAATTTAATATTTTTCATAAAATAGTTGTAGTTCATGATTAATTCAAGTATTATATAAAGTAGTAAACAAAACAAAATTATGGTTTCTCGAAAAATGCTCCTTTGGGATACTGGCGAGAAACTCGGGGGGGGGGAGCACGCTATGCTTAATTTCAAAGTTCAAAGATTTCTTTTCATATGCACTTAAAAGAATATTTCTACATATTCAGAATATTTTATTACGTTCCAAAATCTTCAAAGTTGATCAAACATTACTAACAAAATGGAAAATCATACTAATACTTTGGATTTATAATTTGAATTGTCAAATGGATTGTTTGTTTAAATTGATTCCTAATGAGGGGCATTATCTGCTAAAAGATTGCACATTATTATTTTTTGCTATAAAGAATATCCGAGACTTCAGTAAATCAATAGGTTTAAAGTAAAATTAAGTGCCAAATAAATTTCTGTTGATAAATAGAAATATATGAATAACAATGAAATTGGACAGCCATTACTGCATAAAAAACGTTTCTGTGGATGCAAAACCCAGCTGAATTTGTTGATTACAAGCAAGTTCACAATGCTTAAGGTTTGCCTTATGGAAAAATTTGAAGCGACACATTTTAATTGGATAATATGGAAAAATTTCTTAAATCGAGTAGTCTGACTATGCATCGAAAAAGAGAAATTCAACATACAAGTGTTGAAGAATCGTCTTTCCTATAGACATAAACGTTTTTGAAGCAATTTTGTGTACTGAGAAAAGTTTTCCGATTATGAGAGCTTGGGTGTAAAATTACAATAAGTCTCTTCTAGGGAAAATAAATAAACTGAATATTTATTTTTAAAAATACCGCTTAAAATTGTATATTTTTACTTTAACCCTCCAGCGGATGCGGCAATCATACCAACATGAAAGGTCGCGGGTATTTCCCACAAGCGCTGTATTAAATAGGAAATTTTCAAAAGCGCAACTATTAAAATTATATTGTGAATAGCTTAAGATTAAAAACTACAATCATTTTAAACATTTTTTACTTAAAAAAGAAACAGAAACAATATAAACATAGATAGCAATAACAATATAAAATGACCACAGGTTAACTAAATTGATTTAAAAATAATATAAATTAAATTGTCGATATTTTGATAGAACAATTTGCATATAAAATATAGAAGTGCAAAAATACAGTATGTATAAAAAGGAAAAAGTAATTGAAAGTTGGATATGAAAAGGAAGAAAATAGTTTCATTGTTATTTCATTGCGGCGTTGCAATTTGTGCAAATGTGTTTAGTGTGCTCCAAACATATAAATTTCTATCAAATCTCACAACCGAGCCTCGTGATTTTAGTCCGCTTTTCTTTTTTCAATATTTTTTCCCTGACGTCGCATCTTCCACTTCTTCAATACCTAGTTCAACTTTTCTCTTTAGCACCTTTAATTTTAGCACACTTTTTAGAGATGTGGGTGCTTTTTTTCTACAGTTCCCTTCGTAAGTGCTTTTGCCAGATGTCACCAGTTTAAAACAATACGGATTTATTGGTAAAATAATACAAAATCAGATGTGACAAAAACTTACATGAACGGTCGTGCGTATCTCTAAAATACAAATATCTGATCGGCAGTGACCTATTAACGCCACAAACTTCTGACGACTCCTGAAAGTAGGTCAAAAGGAGGAGGACAAATAGAGAAATACAAGCGTTCCAAATGCCACCATATCTGAAGGTATAAAACGAAATTCATCTTTAGTGTATCTCGCACATACGCGCGCCCGCTGAAAGGTTAAATGACTTTTACAGACATATGTGTACTACAAGGAAATTTTAATTTTATAAATCAATCTTTTTAGTTATTGGTGAGAAATTATAGTTAGTAATTCATACAACTTAAAACAGATTAAAATTTTATTTTATCATGAAATTTTCAATAATGTCTTATTAACAGCAGAGATGCATAACTATATGACGAGGGAATGAAGTGGTCTGTAATGATGTAATTATTTCAAAATAATCGTACTATGAATCTAGGTTATTAGTGAACCCAACAACCTGGGAGAGCAGAACAATTGGAAAATTAAATACGAAAGAAAATAAACTATGGCAAGATTATCAAGATATGTTGCTTATCAAGAGAGGAGAGTTCCCATTAATATCCAAAGGTATGACTTCCTGTTTAAATGGCAAGGAGTTTATGCTATAAAATGGGCCATTATTGTATGAAACGCACAACCATTAGAAATGTAACATATTTGTTTTTAAAAATATACTCAAAATGTAAAATTCATAAAAGAACTTAAAAATATTTAATGTACGTTAGTGAAACGTTATGAAAAAACAAAATACTCTCCTATGATCCTGTATATCGCGGGATGGGAAAAATAAATTAAGACATCGGAAATCAACTTAATGTAATTCATACTACTACCCGTCCTTATGAATAATAGACATTCGAACGAATTAGCAAATAGAACAGAGTTTTAAGATCAAGTAATATTTTTCAATAGGTGTTTCTTTTAGATGTTTTATTTGTTCCCATTGAGTAGCATTTTTGAATCCCTGGGCTGCGTATTTTTTAAATCGCTGTTAGATGCAATGCAAATCAGTTCAAATATTTTTGGAACTAAGTGAACTGTTGCAATGTTACACGATAATAATAATAAGATATAATAAAAAACGGTAATCCTAAAAATAAACTCTAAACTGGGGAAAATCATGATGTAATAGAAAATGGACTGACTGCCCTTGGAGCCTTGGGAGTCTTGGTATGCCCAGCTGGAGGGCTAAAACCAATGGTACAAGATATAATTTATTGCAAATCATTTTTATGCAATTTTTAATAGAGATATCGGAGAATCAAAATGCCAATATATTTTTTAATAAATTGAAAATTTGATTTATTTTTAAAAATTAATTTTAGCATAAATGTAATTACATTAGTTGTGAAATTACAGACCATAAAATTAAAAAATACATATTTATGAAACTTGCATATAAAATATTTTCTGAGTCAAAAATTTATGAAAGGAAGATACATTGTATTTAGAGCGCGTTCGATGCTGTTACATCCAAAATAAAAATGAAATTAACAAAATAAGAAATAAATATTAAGCTTAAATTACAAAAAAGAAAAAAAAATGACGAAATGAATAAATGAAGAAAATATTTTTTTTTTCTTTGAAGGGTCTGACTTTCGTCTAAGTATTGACCCCTCGTGTCCTGAAAATTCTGAGAAATAGAAAGGTTTTCATACACGAATCAGTATAAATAAATCAGTGACCTTTAAATAAGGCCATAAAAACATAGCTATTATTTTAGTAAACAAATGATCTGAAAATTCAAATATAAGCAAAATCAAATGACACCACTATAAGACTACTATCAAACTTAAAAATCCTCCATAAGATTGAAATCAAAAATTAAAGCAAGGAACATACCATCTGTACGCAGATATTTTCCCAAAAAATTTTTGATAAAAACAATTTCAATCTTATTCCTGTAGACGTTTATACATACTAAATTCAAATTTCCCACACTTAAAGCTGGAAACACCTACAATGTTTGGTGAAGTGCTTCATCGTCATACGATATAAACAGTACGACCTTAACGCCATCTATTAAGTTGAAATAAAAACAAGGAGGATAAACTGGAAAGCATATCTACAGTTCTAAAAATATTAGAATATTGATAAAATAGCCCTATTAAACTTAAATACTACAATATTTTTTTTAGAAAAATTATTAGAAGCTAGGTTTTTGCTAAATTGTTTGTTACTTTAACTAACTGAGAAGCACGACAGCTCATGTAGACCAATGCCTACAGTGCCTCTGTCTGCTCTCTTGACCTAGGGCCTTGGAATGCAAGGTGTATAACTCGGACAGGCGGGCAGTCTAACACGGAACCGCAGTATTTAGTTCCCAAGCACTGGTGGCATTCATTTTATCGATCTTTCTCAGCCTGATGATTGAACCTGGGACCTGCGTGTTTGGATACTGAAGCCCTACCACTATTCCCACGGGATTCTTTTCATCAATATAAGAAAATTTGTGATTACAAATTTTCTTTTTATCTTATAATAATTTTATTAGGAGAGTAAAATACAATTATTAACTATTAAGTTTGATCATTCTATAATTAAACCCTTTCCAAATGCTGGCAATAATTTTTTATAAGAAATTTCTATTTTTAAATCCAAATAAGTTTCTTTGCATTCATTTTCTTAGTTTTAGTGAAATTTAATTATTTTAAATAACAATTAATAACAGCATAAGGGTTTAAAAATAGTAAATTATCAATATATCTAAAACAGTAATTAAATCAATTTTAACTATTTTTTTCTCCTAGTAAAATAGAAAAATGCAGTTAAGAAAGTGGTTCTAATAGGATCCCGTTCATTTATTAAATAAAAATTAATCCCGTTTAAAGGATAGTTTACCGAAAAATTAAATTTACATAAGTTAGGCCTATTAAGATTTTTTTTATGAAAGCTCTGTTAAGATAGCCGTCATCTATACTTATAATAAAGCTCAATGTGTGTGTGTGTGTGCGTGTGTGTGTGTGTGTGTTGGCGCTCTACAGGCCAAACCGTTGGACCTACAGCTACCAAATTTGGTACATGCATACCTTGGAGGTTCGGAATGTGCACCTCGGAGCCCTTTTTTCGAATTTTTAATTAGAATTTGAATTAATTAAAATTTAAGCGAAATTTCGACGTTTTTCCGTTATAACTTCCGAAAATATCATTGGACAAACATGATTTTTACATCAATTTAAAGATAAAAAAATTAGCTTTCTAACGATATCAGTTTTTTTAATTTATAACGTAAGCTTCTATTTTTAACGAATTTTTAAAGAAATATTTTAATCATGTTTTTATCACGTGACTGGATAAAATAAAAGAATGCCGGAAGTTCAAATAAAAAAAAATTATCATCGCAAAATAAATCTACAGAAATGCAACTGTCAGCACGTGACCGGATAAAATAAAATAAATATAAAATGTGATATTTTCTTTAAAAAATAAATGCAAATGATTCTATGATCTTTTGCAATATCTGTATCATTAATTCCATAAATTATCTTTATTTACTGTAAACCTGATTGAATTTAGACAGGATATGCATTGAAATCCCAATTTAATGGCATATTTATGTAATCGTTTGCAATATCTGTATCATTAATTCAATACTTTTTTCCCTTTCTCGCTTTCTTTGAAAATAAAAACATATTTCATATTTTGGCAACATCATCGAAAAAAACATTTTTAATATTTTGGAAGCATAACCGATAGTTAAAACTGATTGATTTATAAAATTAAAGAATATTATTAGGATAAGGTGTTCTTTTAGAACTTTTCGTCCATCATCTTAAAGAAAATATTGCTTTTAGGCCAATCAATTCCCGGAATTACTTCTAGGCTAATGAATATGTGATTTAATTGAAAATTTTAGAACGCATTACTCATGGCGAACCAGCTGGTCGCCAAAGGCGGCTAGTATATAATAATATAGACATGTATTAATTTTTTCTGTGTTACATTTGTATACGAATTATAAAAATCATATCCAGTAAATTTATTAGTATTCTTATCTTTTAGCAAATCCATAACTTATTCGTTGCCACTAATAATAAAGTTCTATTCGGTTTTTATTTTATTCAAGGTAATTTCTAGGTATTTTAAGAAGAATTTTCTCATACAGTAATTATAGCTACCAGAGCTACAAATCACGAATTCAAATTATATATATATATATATATATATATATCAAGGAATATAATTCAAAATGCTTAGTGACAGTAATAGACATGTTAGATAGTAGAAGACATTTACAGAAACGTGAAAGGGCAATACAATTGCAAACTTCAGTTATGCCACATTTGCTATTAAAACCGGAATATAATTGCAAACTTCAGTTGGGCCACATTTACTATTAAACATACTTAGTTTTATTCACATAAGGATAAATCAATCAATTTAAATATAAAATAAAAACTTGTCTTATTTGCTAGACATTGAAACGGAAGGTGAAATCCGTATCCGGTAAAGATGCAGATCAAAAGAGCTGGGATTTTAATTCCACTCAGCGTTGCAGATGGCAGTGGACGATTATAAAAGGTAATCATCAAAGTAACTGAGAATTCGAAAATGTAAGCAATCTGTTTGAAAATGAAGGAAGAAATTGCGGAAATGAATGAAAAGAACAGGAAAAGAAAACACTTGAGATAACCTAATATCAGAAGAAAGATATTTTCTCTATGTTATATGAAGTGATTGAATTCACAGAAAATGTAGATCCTGTTCTAAAACCCAATATTTAAAATATTTACATAATCAAATTATGGTGAATTCGACATCTTTTAAAACAATATTCAAAAGATATAATACGAAGTATATCGCTGAAATCTTGATTCTCGATATAAATTAATTTTTTTTAAAATTGGGAAATATAAAACTGTTATAGGTATAGTATTATTTATTATTCACGTATGATCTTTAACATAAATAACTTAAATAATTGAATAAATTAGTTGATCAAAGAAAATCTAAAAGGGTTTATCTTACGAAAACTTATATTTGTGTTGTAATGGCAGGGTAAAAAGTAAATGCTTTATCTGTGATACAATATATTTTTTTCCAATATATAATGTTTTAGATTATTTTTTACTTTGTTTAGAAATATATTTACATGTAATTATAGGCATGTAGAATATTAATTGTTTATGAATTCTGCATTGTTGTCATACTTTTCAGTATACACAACATTTGCCCACCATTACCTGAATCATTATTTCCTTTTAGATTTCTTCATTATCATTTTTATTACATATTTTTAAAATAAATCATTTAGAGTGCTAAATGATTTCACTCATTTGCTTACTTCTTTGTGTCTCGCATTTTGAATTCACGGTAACTTTAGTATTTTTATATTAAGTAAATTTAGCATTTTTAAACACGAATGGAACTTAGGAACTGGAAACATTTTTAAGTTAATTTTAATTTCACTTCATAGCCTTCATTCATATTTTAGGCGTTGATATTAAAAATTTATCCAATATTTTTAAATATATATTTTGGTAACCCACAATGCAAAACAGATTACAATTGCAAATGTTAATGCAGTGTATTAGGGAAGCGTTTTGATTCCTATGAGATACTTGAAAAGTCTATCATTGTTTTTGCTATATCAACACTATATTCTCTATAGAATTAAATTTTATCCGAAAAAGAAATTTATATATATCTTCATTTTTATTTCATTACTGGAAAAGCAAAAACTAATACCACTTGTTCCCTAAATAATTTTCAAATTCCAGCAGTAAAGAATATATATTTATATATATTTGTTGTTGCTGTCCTTAAGCCGTTTACCACCCATACTCTCATGGGAATGGGAGAGGGGATTTCTTATTATTCCTTACTCCCCTTTTCGCCCTTCCTGTGGGACACGGGAAAGAGATTTGAAGAGGAGACTCGCTGAAATGAAGATGCTCCTTTTCGCAATTTTTCTGAATGAAGATGCGGAAGAAAGATCAGGAGAGGGGATGGAGGGATGACAGAGAGAACTGAAAGTGAATATTTGCAACAGCATTAAAAGTATGGGAAGCAAACGAAAAAAAAATGAGCATCAAGCTGTTTGGGTTGAAGTTAAGGTCATGCCATCAAATGAAAAGGCATTTGGAATACAATTTAGATGATGAAGCGAGGAGCAACAGCCTTCAGAGGCTGTAGGGAATACATTTTTAAATAAAGAAATTGAAATCAGTTTATGAAAAGTACATTTTGGCGTATTTAAGAAGATTTGAAAACCGCATTTCATTTTTGACTGGTGCATATTTCTTGACTTTAAAAAAAAAAAAATTACTTTATAATTCATTACTTGAGGAGATATCAATATTTCACCCATAAATCCTGATGCCAATACATATAAACATTGGTACATTTATATATTTTGCTACATTCACTTATAAGTAAATGAAAAAAAATTAATGTATTTTATTTTAAAAATTAAAATACTTTACTGTTCTTTAATAAAATGTAAACGTCTGTGTTAGAATATTGGGCTAAAATTACCTTATTTGATAAAAATATATTTATTTATACTTATATTTATTTGATTAATTAAATAGTTAAAGCACTTTAACGCCAAGCAGCGAAAGAAAATGGTCAAACTTGTAGTATTTCTCTTGTTAAAGAAATTTGAATAAAATTATAATTAAAGGATTTTTTTTTCAAAAATTAAGGGAAATTCTTTAGTTTAAATCTGGAAATGCTTTAATTAAATTGAACACAATAAATAATAATGTTGCATTATGCTAATGTTTACTTATTCCAGACCGCAAAATTGATACTAAAATAAGATAAGATGTGCTTAACTTAAATATTTTTAGACTAACTTAATAAACAAAGATAAGAAATTGAGTGAAAACTATAAAATTAATTTAGTGACTATCTTGTTAATTATTTTTGTCATGTAAATAGATGAAAACAATAGTATAATTCAAAATATGCGCATACATTTTTTAGTTTTCGGCAATTAATAATGATTTCAACAATGATTATTTCAAATAGAATAGGGTAAAACAACTTCAGATTCAACTAAAAAAGATTTTAAAGAAAATGTTTAATCTTATATTATTGATTTTCATTATAAAATGGGTATTTTTTTTTAAAACTATTATACTATGCCTATGGCAGATAGTAAAAATTAGGAAATTTCTATTTTTTTCATGAAATATATGTCCTTCACAAAGACGCTTAGAATATTTTCATCTCCAAATTTAAATATTATATGAGTTTCACCCATTATTTTTTAAATATCTTAATTGATGCATATCAGAAGGAAAAAACATTATACATATTTTATCATTACAAATTAATATCAAACCATGTTGAAAATAAAAATCTTATCTTAATAATTTAAAAAGAATCGCATTAAAAATTCACTCTAGAAGAAAAATATTTCCTTCTTGTTAATAACTTTTATGGTAGCTAAATCCTTATTATAAGAATTATTTTCTATCGCTTCAGCTTTTTGGTGAATTTCTGATGCTTCAGCTTTTCCCGGCTCTTGACACCTAGTGCGTGACTTCTTAATTGAGAGTACCTGAGACACTGACTTGATTCCACAAAGAACGCTAAGATAGCAACTTTAGATTCACGGCTGTAAGTAGGCTACAACCAAAAATGAGATCTTATCTCTGGATCGATAAGTTTCCTGGTAAAAGGAAGCAAATAACTGGAAGAAAAAGAAAAAATAATAATAAAGAATAAGAAAATCTTTCATGGTTCTTTGAAAGCTGAGTCTAATTACGGAGAGTAATGGTTGCCTTAATAAAACGCAGGTGTTGGTAATGACAGTAGACGGTTGGAATATGTATGCCAATAATCATATTTCTATGACATTCGCTAATTCTAATAGGGAATTCTTTCGTGTAAAGGCAAAAATCCATCTAAGGCTAATGTAACTCCTAAAATACTTAATTAATGAACATTTCTTAAACAGTTTCTATAATTATTTTTCCAGACGTTATGGTTGATAAAAATGTTTTTGCCTCTTACTTTACTATCGTCTTTTAGCGTAAAATAATATCGAGTTTTTAAAGATAATATGATTTATATATGCGTCAAATAAAATTTCTGTTTTATTAAAGAGTATTACATGTGCATGTCATTTGCGTAGAAACATAAAAGATTAATGCTTCAGTTCCTACAGAACATGATACTCTTCATATTATACCAAATATTTGTTTTTATTTCTTATTATAAAAGCACGTGTATTAAAATCTCGTGGTAGTAGTATAAAATTTAAATTATTGTGATAGAAATCCATATATACAGTGTACTTGAATTCTGAAAATCTATATACCAGATAGCGTTTAAAGGGCTTATTTCTATTCTTATGTCCGTTTTCATTGCGAATTAGAATATTGTGATGGGAAATGATTTAATTTTAATGTTATACAATATTATCTAATGCACTAATCCGTGGGGGAATTTTTATACAAAAATCATATCTTAGAAATTATTTATTAATTCCTAAAAAGAATTTCTATTTTGTGCATATAAACGCAATGAACTTTCTTCTCTTTCATTCCTATAATTTAGAAAGCATGCCAGATGCAATTTCTACTAAGCATTTTGTAAATGGAAGGAAGCTAAAGAAAGAAAGAAAAAAGGAAACTAACTCTAAAACATCTTTTTTTTTATTTGACTGAAGATCTCAAAATATTTATTAATTAAAAAAATCATGCTAAATAAGTGGTGTAGGAAAGCAATGCCATTACCTAATTCTGGTGAAATGTGCTTATATGATTTTTCCCATGATATCTACATATTTAAAAAAAAATTCGAATTTCTTTATCAATTATTAAATAATAAAAATCTTCAGCAAACCTTTGTATTTATTTTTACAATTAAGTTATCTTCTTTATAGAATATAATGACTGATTTTAGTGCATCATGGCTTTCATTTTTTCATTATCATTGTTTTCTAAATGCTAGTTCCTCAATGATTTCGAAGCGGAAATACTCTGAAGCTGATATTTATATTTAAAAAAAATATATCAATCTATGATCAACAGCTTAGAATTCCTTCTTCAAATACTATTTTATATTAAATCATCTATTTCAAATTGATAAAGAATCATTTAAAATAGAAAGTGTTTTCTCAAAATTTAATTCTTTTTTATTAAGTTTAAGGAAACTCCATATATTTCACAAAATTTAAAGAAACTCCATATATTTTATAAAATTTAAAGAGATTCCACATATAATAGTAAATTTATGATTGTTTAATAACATATCGACTTATCAAAATATATTTCAGCATCTATTGCAATAAGGGGATAATTTCTGAATGTAATATTTAAGTTGATGAATACAAGATGTCTTAGATTTATATTGTATAAACAAATCACACAAACCAGAAAAGAAAATTCTTTGAAAATATTCTTCAATAAAAATGACATTCTTTACTATATTCTCATCCTTCAGTTCCTTGAATCAGAATAAATATCAGAATTTCTTGATAGTAATAATTTATTTCAAGCTTCAAACAATATGATAGTTGGTAGGCTGGAATATTTTTACACTGTCTGAAATAAAAATCGATGCAGAACCAATTCCTCGAGTCGAGAAAAGCAACATTTATTTAATCTGTCTAACAACGAGTTGTAACTACCTGAAGAAAATCTCCTATATATCGCTAGCATGCGTTTGAATTATTTGAATTTAATATGATTATAGCTTATCAATTCTTGAATGAATTAGTTTCAGTGGGGTTTTAAAAAGTTATATTGTTTTTTTAGACTGGAATTTTTTTATTCTTCTAAAATATCTATTACTAAATAATTGCATAATTTCATATCATTATTCCAATAAAATGTTCTAAAAGAGTTACATTTGTTTTTGCTGTTATCATTGACAAGCCCGCTGATAGCTGTCAGCTATTTTAAGCTTAAATTAGCCTCCCTTATTTTTCAGTAGCTCCAACTAAGGCCGAAATTGCGATGACTTAGGTAATTCATGCTTCACATTCGCTTGCACAAGCTCTTTATACATGGGAGCACATTCACATAACTCAGAGATAAAATAAACAACCATGCCCCAACCGGGACTCCCAGAACACTAAGAAGACACGTTATCCCTAAGTTAGAACGCCGGAAGCCACTGAGTTACATTTTTTAAAAATTTAAGTAATAGGCTATTCAAATAAGAGAATAATGCATATTTGTTCATATATGTCGTCTATGATTCTTGAAACATGTCATTATGGCATTTCTGCTTTTTAAATGAAAACAACAAACGAGAATCCTCCAGAGAAGATTGAAAAGTCTCTCATTTCATTCAGTGAGACTCCTGATTTTGTTAAAAAAAGTCCCCAGGATAAAGCAGAGAGCACTGTGGGACTCTGTTGGTAAACCATGGACCTCGATGTTTGAGGATATACTGTTGATATCAGATTTATAGAAGTACAGCTGTGCTATTTTCGCCTAACTGCAGGCCAAGACTCTTTGCCCTCAAAATGTATTGTGACGCTCCCATATTGTGAAGTAAACTGTCAACAAATATCTCTGTGAAGGCAACATCAAACTTTTGGCGCTACTCATCTTGACTCGTGCTCTGCATTTGTGCTTAAATATTAGAAGGCTAAAGATTTAATGGCGTCATGGCTATGATATGAGTAGTTGTAATAAACATGTATCTCAAAAGTAAAAAGTGAAGCCCTTAATATCGAATGATTTATCGATACAGTTTTAGGCATATTTTCTTATATTGAGCATATGTTTCTCTAATGTATTATTAGATAGTGAAATGCTATTCAAAGTTCATTGTGCATTGCAAAGTATTCAAAAATATATTTCATTCTTTGCGAATTGTACACGTGTGAGGTGAGTTTATATCGAATTCAAAATCAACCCTCATTTAAAGTACAGAAGAAAAAATGGATGAAAACCAAAGTAGCTTCATTCAAAAATGACATAATTTTTTAAAAATATATATCGATGTATTAAACATGCGTCCTTCACTTTTAAGAATTTCTCAGTACTCTGTTTTGTAAGCAGCAAAAGGAAAAAACTACGAATAATCGATATCTATAAAGAAATAAAGCTGTCAGATTTATTTCATGGAAAGGAAAAAAATAATTTTTACTTTTATTTCAGTTGTTATCATTGTTCGGTTGTCACGACAAGTTTGTCATGGTACCTTTACTTCAGTACCGTTTTACAGCTATTATTCTCTTTTCATGTGCTTTCCCCAGAATGTCGATATTAAAAAGAATTCATAACAAAAAAATCTGAAGATATTGAGGGCACTCAATTTGAAATGTCTTGTCATAGGGAAAGTTTTGGTCTTTCAGGCAACCAGCTGCTACATCTACATCTAAAGCTGGGATATCACAGTACCTTTGAACTTATTATTTTATCCTTTCGTACACTAGCGATCGCTCCCTAGTAATATGAATTGTTGCCATAACATTCGCTGGTATATTATTTATAAGTATTTTCAGAAGAAATTTTTATATTTTATAATATTTTTAGAGATGAGTAAAATGGTTTACGGAAATGAAAAAAACTATTTTACATCCATTAACAAGGGAGTATGAGAAAGAAAAATTAACCCTATTTCCCATGTTTATACTTAAGTTGATATGTTTCATATTTATAATTATACAGTATTTCAATCAAGCTTATTTCCTATTTCTTTATGTGTAACAATTTGGTTTTGTTTCAGCTGTGTTTTCCCAATAACAAAACAATATTTTAACATTCTTTAAACTCAATAAAATATTAGCCTCCTCATTCACTTTGATTCAATTCAAAGTACTTTCAAACATTTCCCTTAAACACTATATTTAAATTATATATGGCAATGAATTAAAAGTATGATTTTATTAATGTATTCTTAAAAATAGAAAATGGTTTTTATCAACCCTTAGAAGACAAATAAAAAACTATAAAAGAACAGTTTGATGAAAAAGTTGTGATACAAAAATCAAGCAAAACCAATGGAGACCAATAAAAAATTCTTAAATATCTGATAAAATAGAATATCTTTTTTCCGATTCATTTAAATATTTATGTAGTATTGTGCTTTAACTTATTTAGCTTTAATTGTTTTATAAATATATTACTTCGCATCTGTTAATAATTAATATAAAATATTATTTCCCATTAATTAAAAAATGTACTATAATGCAACAATTTAGTTTTGAAAAGTATTAGAATCAATTTTGAAATATTTTTAAACATAGTTTCCTATCAAATTGTATGTTTGGCATAATTTGAGACCAGAGACTCTTCTTTTTCTTGAATACAGATAACCACCCCACCACCACTGAAAGCAGCAGTATCGACAAGATTTGTTGTAGTCGACTGCTGAATAAGTATTGTCCAACCTTACATTGACCTAACAATCAAACTAACATTCCTTTCGGGTTAGTAAATAGCTGTCTTTCTCCCCATCTGCACACTCTCAAACAGTTGGAATGAAACTATCCATCTTTAATATTATATCCTTCATGGTTTTGAGATTTCCTGGTACCATCAGTACTGTACTTAAATCCTTATATACAATCTTCAGGTCTTTCCTTAACTCTGAGATATCCACACATTCTATTAAATAGTGGTAAACCGAACCAATTTCTCCATAAATGCATTTATTTTTCTGTGCAGGAAATCTTCCATGCCCAGATATTATTTGGATTATAAGTGGATAATATCTTATTATTTGAATTTCCGGATTAGAAATAAAGTCGAAAGTGACTGTTCCTTTTTTGGACATATTCCATCTGTCAAACCATTGTAGTTTTATTCTTCTCTCAATTCCCCTTTTAAAACTCCACTTGTTGGGGGAAATAATATCAATATTTCTGTTTCGCCAACTTCGCATAGTGATCCACCTTTTCATTACCATATATCCCAATATGGGTCTTAATCCAATCCAACTATATCAACTTGTTAATTTTAACACTTTTTATCTTTTCTTTTATCGTCCCCATTACCTTATTACAATTGTGAGATGACTATATGGCTTGTAAAACTGACAGAGAATCAGAAAAAAATTGAGCACTTCTGTCCGTCCTCCACCCTTTTACAATATTCAATGGCCATTTTTAAAGCTTGCACTTCTACCTGAAAACTTGCCATATGATTCGATGATCTTAGAAGACTTTTATTGATCTCTTTCCCATAGTAGTAGACTAGTATTGCATCGCCTACTTTATTTTCATCTTTTGAACCATCTGTAAAAATTTCTATCCCATCCATTTTTGGGATTTTCATTTGAAAATCATAAATAAACCATTCGGCAGGGTGCTGTTCGAACTTGTCAAAATACATTTCATAATCTTTATTGTTGAAGCATTTGTTTTCTATTTTAATTTTATTACTAGAAGTTCTTATTTGAAATTTAGTGAATATTTTCTTTGCTCTGAGATTCATTGGCAAAATTCCCGTTATCATTTGAATGGCTGCAGTAGAAATGGTTCTATATGCCCCAGATATAATAATCAGAGGGCACCTTTGGATTGAATTTAATGTTGCTCTGATTTAGATTTAACCTATGCCCCCATGCTCCATGCCCAAAAAGAACAAATGGCTCAATGTCCCCAGTTTAGATTATTCTTAGATGGTATTTCCTTTTTCTATAAAATTCACCCGCAACTGACACTAGTTTATACGTTAATACATCCAGTTTTTTCTTGGCCTTTCTAAAATGCGACGCAAATGTTAATTTACTGTCCCATGTAGCTTCTAAGTATTTTATTTGATCAGACACATTTATATTGTTATTTCCCATTTTTATGTTAGGTGGATCAGTTAATTTTAAACGTTCACCAAATGTAATAGGCATTTGAATTGTTTTCCTTTTATTAAACTCAAGATTGTGTACTTTTTCCAATTTTATAAGAATACGAATTATTTGTTCACCTTTAGTTTCCAGTTCATCTTTTGTTCTTCCCGAGATTATTTACAGCACATCATCGGCATATGCCTGTATAAAGCAGTTCTCTGGAAGATTGATTGCAAATACAGAATTCATAACCAAGTTCCAAAATAATGGCCAGCTGCATGAACATTGTGGCACTCCTCAATCCATTATAAATTCCCAATTATTTTCTACATCTTGGTTTAACTTCAAATTTCTTCTTACATTTTCTTTAACTTCTAATCTTTAATCACTTGAAAAAGGTTGCTTGGGCAATTCATTTTTATAAGGGCATATAAAATGCTTTTCCTCCAAAGTGAATCAAATGTTCCAGCTACATCCAACGCTAAAACTGTTGTTTTCAGTTTTTGGTTCATCGCACCTTTTATTTTACTCCAAAGTACATTATGGGCTGTTTCGCAAGAGTGGTTATATCAAAAATCATGTTGATCATGATGCAGTCGATTTTGTGTTGCTAATAAGTGCATACTAAGTGATATACACTGATGGAAAAAAAATCCCAACACTAGGAATGAACTGTGCTAGATAAACGAAATTTGGTAGACGTGTTTATACATCTGAAAGATGACATCGATTCAAATTTCGAGCTACGCGCGTAAGTGTGGCCCTAGTAGCGACACTATGAACATGCAAATGAGGTTTGCTTTAAATAAGCGCTGTAAGGTTCGTGATCGTTATTTACAGTTGAGATTTGACGTAGTGGGTTAATGTTAGTCAAGGATGCCTCTGAGAAGACGAAGAAGTCATTATCAACAGCTCACTAAGTTTGAACGAGGTCCTGTTGTAGGGCTACGAGAAGGTGGGTTTTCTTTCCACGATATTGCTGAAAGACTTGGCAGGAATGTATTTTCTGTGCATGAGTATTGGCGGCAGTGGTCAAAAGAAGGTACTGCCACAAGAAGACGTGGTACTAATGAGAGGGAAGACCGTCGTATTTGGCGTATGGCTGTGGCTAATCGTACTGCATCTGCAGCTGAAATTCGAGCTGCAGTTGACACCACAGTGACACAACGAACTGTTACAAATCGGTTACATCAAGGACAGCTCCGAGCCAGACGCCCTGTACAGTGCATTCCACTGACTCCAAACCACTGCCGTTTGCGACGTCAATGGTGTCAAGCTAGAGCTCATTGGAGGACGGAGTGGAGATCTGTTGTGTTTTCTGATGAAAGCCGGTTCTTCCTTGGTCGCAGTGATAGCCGTTTGTTGGTTAGAAGGAGGCCAGGTGAACGCCTGCTAATGACCTGTCTGCGGCCTAGACACACAGGGCCTACTCCTGGAGTTATGGTTTGGGGAGCAATTTCGTATGACAGCAGAAGCACTCTCGTGGTTATCCCACGCACCCTGACTGCAAATTTGTACGTCAGTCTAGTGATACAACCTGTTGTGCTGCCATTCATGAACAGCATTCAAGGGGGTGTTTTCCAACAGGATAACGCTCGCCTTCATACCGCTGTTGTAACCCAACATGCTCTACAGAGTGTCGGCATGTTGCCTTGGCCTGCTACATCACCAGATCTTTCTCCAATAGAGCACGTATGGGACATCATTGGACGACAACACCAGCGTCATCCACAACCAGCACTAACCATCCCTGCATTGACCGCCCAAGTGCAACAGACATGCTTGCATTCAAAATTCTGACGGTTACACCGGTTACTATTGTACCAACATTTCACATTTGAAATGGCTCTTCTCGTCAATAGTTCTACCTGTGATCTTGAAACTTTAATCAGTTAAATATATTACCTAGACAAATGTATTCCTAAAATTTCATTACAATACAATAATTTTTTCTTGGTGTTGGGATTTTTTTCCATCAGTGTATTAGCATATATTTCAGCCACTTGAGAACTAATTTTCTGAATTTTTCTCTTTCTTAATTTAAATATTTCTGCTGAAAACACTTTCTCACCCATATTAATATGAAAATCTAAAAAACTATGGTCACTCAGAATACTTTGGACTACCTTCCTCCCATTGCTCGGTCATGCAGATCTTTAATTGATAAGGTAACATTAATCCAGCTTCTCCCACGCGCAGACTGTAATGTTGCAATGAGTTTGGATCATTCCAAATAACAAGGTTTTCTTAAAAATGAATTCTATAAACAAGCCGACATCATCTCGTAGTATATTATCAGGAATTTCATTTCCCTATAGAGGACTGTGAATATTGAAATCTCCATCTAAAAGTATGAATGATGTCCCCAACTAACCGAACAGATTTTCAAGTTCTCTGTAGATTTCTTCCTTATTGTGAATCGGGGCAGATACCACAGTAATTTCGCTATTTCCAACTGACAAATTGGCTGCAACTATTTTTTCTCTAGTAAATCTTTTTAATGCAGAAATATCTTGGTTTCTTATTGCTATTATCGGCTTCCCGTAGGGGTGAGAAATTATTCTCCATCCTAGGGGAAGTCCTTTTATTTTCCCTTTCATTGATGCTTCCTGTAACAAGTAGACATATGGAAAGTTGTCCCCAAACAAATTTCGGAGTTCCTTTGTATTTACCCAAACCGATATTATATTGAATAACCCTCCAAAAACATTGAGAAGCTTATTATACATACTTCGTCTTTTTAATCAACTGTCCCTGATAAATACAGGGCAATATTCTGACGTTGCAATATTATCCGTTCAAGTCATAATTTTTGTTCTTTTGCGATAATCTTTGCAGTTTCTGCATTTTGCTTTATGCAATTTTTATAGTTATGCAATTCCAAGCACTTGGAGCAGTTTTCTTCTTTTTGCATAGATTTAGATTGAACATGTACAAATTTGAGACATTTAAAACATCTATGGGGATCCACAAATTCTCTAAATCTATACGACTCAAAACCACACCTTTATCTTTAATCATACGAAATGCTTTTGGATCCAAACTTATGATCCAAAGAGTCAAGCTGCCTCTACCATTTTTCCTAAACAGAACCTGCATATTTCCTGCTCTGTCATTGCTTCGCTTGATTTGACTGAGAAAGTCCAATTCCTCCTCCTCCCTGGGATTCTCACTCTTTTCCACATCATATATAATTATTAGAGACATTATAATCTGTGGAGTTGTAGCCTTGCATGCATTTTGAAGATTTGTGTGGCTGTTAATTGCATCTTTTAACTTTATGACCATTTCCGGTGTTTCAACCTGAACCAAAACTCCATTTCCCATTACTGGCTTCAGACCTATAATTTTAATTTCCATTTCCTTTGGGCTGATATTCGTTTCTAATGTCTTTCTCAGTTTAATCGATGAGTCTATTGTCTCTGTACTTGGTCTAATCAGCAATGTCGGCTGGTTTGCTTTGGGTCTTAACAACAGTGTTGCTTCATTAACTTTTTCGTTCGGGTTAATCATTTTTTGTTTTAATTGATTCCTTTCTTTTCCCACAAGCAGTTTCTTGGATGCTTGGACACTTCTAAAAAAAGCTAGACCTGGTTTTAATGGAGATTTTATTGTCCACCATACTATCGCTGTTTCGTTTTTTAACCACATTTGCGAATGCTGGTACATGTTACCATCTGCTAAATTCCTTTTGTTTCATGAAGAATTTGATAAAACATTCAGAAATATCCCTCTCAATTCTTTAGAAGCGTTATCCTCAATTTTTTATTTTTGGGGAATATTTTCAAATGTTTCCAATATACCAATGGTCCGAAGGTTGGTCTTTTTCCACTGGTGTAATTTCATTTTTATTTGTACAATTCTCATTTTTTGCCTGTTTAGCATTTGAAACCCCATATTTTTCTTTCTTTCTCTTTGTTATAACAAGGAATGTATGGTCATTTATCTTTACGGGAAATTTCCCCTGTTTTCATTTTTAGATATTTATTTTTTTCGTTTTGTGGCCATTTTTATTTTGGTATCGGTCTGCATTGGCGAATCTATCATTTCATTTCGAGTATTTTTTTAAATCATTATATGTTAGTCCTTTAAATTTTTTGATTTGAATAAGAGGGTCGGAGATTAACGTTTCCTCCACTTTTGGGGAGTAAAATATAGTCTCATCATCAGTTACCACTTCATTATTATCAGCATAATTTTCCCTGCTCGTCCTGTTATCTGATTCCATTTTTTAAAATCTCGTTACCAAAATAAAATTTTCATCTAATTAGATGCCCTGAACAGAGTGGTTTCCAAACAACCTTGTTGGAAAGTAATATTAAATATTTTTATGGTAACTTACCACAAGGAGGAATTTAAAATAAGAATCTGCACAGTAAAAAACTTCGAATTCGGTAGAACAATATAAAAGTTCTGCAAAAAGTTCCTGCCCACAATTCCTAATGACAGTTCAACTGCGAACACTTTAATAGCAGATACATAAAGTAAATAAAAAACAAAAATGTCCTCCCGATAAGTGGGCGTCACCGCAAACAAAGTACTTCAAAAATGCATTTCACAACAAAATTCTGAAACAGTTTTTAAAAATTTCAACATACTTCGTTTTTTATGATGTCTTCAATGAAAATTGAACAAAAATATATAAAAATATCCATTATTTACCTGGAAATATACTTAATTTCATCAGAACAATAAAACACAAACTACCTCTATCGCTGCGAATCCGAACCACACTATCGAGAATTCCAGACCAGATAAAACATAAAAGTTATTTCGATTTTATAGATTTGATAGCGGGTTTTTTTTATCTTCTTAATTAAGCAATGCGTGAGTTGAATTTTAGATAATTATTTGAATTTTAGATAATTATTTAAGTATCCATTTTTTTTTAAATTTATGATAGATGTTTCATTGCTCATCATTGACTCCTACTTACATGTTTCTTCAAAAATGTAGTCTCATTTAAAATAATATGTTTATGGATTGAAAGAAATCATTAATATTATGAAGATTTAAGAATTTTAATCGCACTCTAATTGAAATCTCATAGAATCTAAATCACATAACTTTGAAATTACCATGAAAAAAAGATAACATTAGATTATATGATTCTAATATAAAATTATTTTCAAATAGTGCTATTTTCCACCAAGTTATTTGATAACGTGAATTGTTTATTTCAATTATTTTAATTATTATGTTAGATAAATGGCAATATAAAGCAATTCGAACTCAATCACTCAAAGGCAGATTTCAAGTGTTAGGCAAATATGTTTTGAGAAAAATTAAGCTTGAAATATCATTTTTTTATACTGAAAGAAATTTCATTTCTCGTTTGTATTACCACTGACAGCAATGACTGGACAATAATTTTGAAACAGCTACAAAACTTTGAGTAACATTTCTAAAAATGACAAAATATTTTCGAAAAGAAAAAAAATCTTATTTTGTCCGTTACCGTTTTGACACCTTCCTTCTGTCTGGTGTTGACAGATGTTACTCATTAGTGCCTGTCCATCCTCTCTCCTCCACGTGATAGTGGGGGTCGGGTGTCCCCTGACCCGACATGTCAACGTTATATTTGTGCCCTCTCGTGCCAGCACCTCAGAGCTTGTCTCGGAATCCAGAAAGGATGGTGGAACTGAAAAAGAAAATCAAAAAATTTTGCAAACCCATTCCATCAAACTTTCTCATTGTTTTTATTTAGTATATATATATATATATATAGGGCAAAAATATAACGTTGACATGTCGGGTCAGGGGACAC
>JAPMOQ010048382.1:6560246-6581410 GCA_026543055.1 Argiope trifasciata
GACAGTCAAATGTTAACAACATATCTCAAGAATTTTAGATTGCTTCCTTTATATTTTCACAGCTGTATTAAATCGAGCACTTCATTTAGTTAATTGATGGAGATGCAAAATATTATTGGAAGTTTTAGAAAATATTTACTGTGTCAGTAAAAAGACACGGAAAAAGAAGCGTAGAAAGAAAGAAGCCAATAAATAAATTCAATCAGAATTTTTAATCGTGTGAAAAAATAGGCTTAACCATCATTATATGGGTAATCGCGGTCTTGCCTATGGAAAGTGACTTTAATGTATTCCAAAACAATTATCTTGCGTAAATTGTCTTTGTATGCTTTTAAAATTACAAAAATTATGGAAATGAAATTGATTTCATTAAATAGGTATAGTTAATATCTGTTAATTTTAACAATATTTTGCTCAATTTATTCTCGTTTTAAATGCTATGTTGGAATTCAAACTCATGCATCAAAACATTCCTTCATGTGTTTTTATCAATTATTAACTCAATGATAGAAATTTTATTTTCGCTTTTATTTCATACTGTGTACATTTTTAAAATTATTTCAACTGAATTCATATTTTACCGTTCATATCAAATAACAAATTAAATTGGAAACAATTTTCTATCTAAGATTAAAAAGTTAATAAATTAGGCGAACAATTTGATCGCCGTGAGAACCAGTATAAAATTTCGGAATAATCGAACAAAGGAAAGGAATAAGGTAAGCAATTTTTTTTTTAATTTTTAATTTTTTGATTAATTTTTTTCATAACTCGTTAATATTTTAATCTTTAAACATTATAGTAATATTCAGCTAACACTTGTATAAATAGTTAAGAATCAAAAGAATTTTTTTTTTCATTTTTTAAAAATCAAATACGAATTTTCCACGGATTATCTAGAAAATTCAAGACCGAATAGATTCATTGGAGAAAGATTTGAATATTTTCAATTGTTAAGTTAGAATTAAGATAAAAAGAAAATCTTTTTCCTGCATTTTTATTGAAATTATATGAATAAAATAATGAGATTTTGTTACATTGAAGAAAAATTCATTTTTTAAAAAGTCCTTTCATTTTTATCATTGTTAAATTTTTCTTAAAATCACCTGAATATGATTTCGATTTTTAAAAAAAATAATTTTTAGACGCGTAATTTCATTTTAAACTTTAAAGGGTTTAAAGCAATAAATTTCAATGAACAAATATAGTTTTTAAAAATCTTTTTGTCGTGCTCGGGTTTGTTTCAATTCAAGGATGATTAAATTTTATAATAAAATTAAAAGTAACACAGCTATTATGCTGTTTGTTCGGATATTTTTGGACCTTTATACTACAATATATACATTTAAAAAATCAGAAAAAGTCAAAAAGAAAATAATCTAGTAAGTTTATTCAAAAATTTAAAATGAAAGTCTTATTGGTAGTTAAAATAAAAACCTGATTCATTTGAACTCGAAAACGATGTCTATGTATTTAAAAAGAACACGTAAGTAGGAATAATTAAAATGCTTTTATTAATCTTGCTAAGGGACTAAACAGTTAATTTACTCTTTCGGAATTTCAGTGCCAAATTTTTGAAAGCATTTAAACAAGATCAAGATAATTTTGAAAGCATTTTAATATTCGGCAAGATGCTGTTTTGTTATAAAGTCATAAATTTAAGAAATATATTAAAATAACTGGTTTTTCATCTTTTCAAGAGGATTTACTTTAATGTTTGTATTTAAAGTAGAATGAGTGTTATGTGTTTATGAGTAACGGATTCCAGTAGTTTTATCGATGTTCTGTCGCCATTTTCAATGAAAAATGATGTCATGTAAGTTTTGAAAAGAAGCAATCATTCATTTTTTGACAGCTTTAAGAATTGCAGGCACCATTTTGTTAAGAGAAAATCGAAATGCCGGTGGGCATTAATATAACACATATTTTATTTTTATTACCAGATATCTGCGTCTGCTTATACAGGAGTATGCCCATTCTAACCATCATTCCATAACTTTCTAAACTGTTAGAGAAAAGCAAATATTTTTAATTCAAAAAAATGCTTTGAATGAAATGAAGAATTATACTTCCTTTAGTCAAAATGTATTGCATAAAAAATAGAGAAATCTAAATTTGTTTACATCAATTCATTTTTGAAATCAAATTTAATAAAAGATATCCAAAGTACTCTAAAAATGTTCCTTGTTTCACGGCCCGAACTAACCAAATAATAACTGTATAAAGTAATTAAGCATCATAAAGACTTACATTTTATAAAAAAATGATCAGTTTACGAAAAGTAAAAGGTTTAGATAAAACCAAAAACGTTGTATTTTGTATGACTTTAAATATACAATGAAAAAGCATAAAAAAATTTCCAACTTTAGAGCTTAAAATAATACAGTTTGGACAATAAAATACATGATGAAAATTTGTTCCACTTTAAAAGAAATATTATTTAAAATAGGAATAAAACATATAACTTTATAAATTTGTAACAAAACTATAATATTAGGTATTACTATTAATTAATATTTACTATGATATTTGATAAAAATTTCTTCGAATGGTAAGCATAAAAGAATACCGGAAATTAATTATTTTTGTACAGAAAAAAAATACCGTTTAGTCAGTAAGAAACATGATGAAAAAAATGACTTTCATTTCAAAAAGAAGCATATTTAAAATACGAAAAAAATGTATAATTTTATAAATTTGTAGCAAAACCATGATATTAATTAGAATATTTACGACATTTATTATTAGAAATGATATAGTTTTAGGGTGGCATACAGAAATATACGCTTAAAACAAATTGCTTTTGTACATTATGTTGCAGTAAGATTTGCATGTTATCATAATATGTTTATCCAATTTACAATATTTTATATTGCAATCTTTTTTAGCTCGAAAAGAAGCAATTTGATAGTCTTAACTTTTAATTTTAACCAATTAAATTTAATAAGATCTCACCTTTTGAGATAATATGGAAGAATACAATAAACCCCTCTGTTATTTATTTATTTATTTGTCTGATTTCATCCATATTTACAGAGTTTTATTTCCTATAAGCAAAGCAAGTTATTGAAAAAAAAATTGTAATTTCATCATTCTTAATAAGATAAGAACATAAATATTTTTATTTGAAACCATTCGAATTTTATTTAAAAAATGTTTCAATATTTCAAAAAAAAGTCACTGGAAAATAATGTTTAAAAATTTGAAACCATAGTTTAGAAAAATAGAAATAGAAAAGTTTAGAAAATAGAAACCAAATAGAAAAGATTTCTATTCCACCAAATAGAAAAGTTTTCTATTTTACTTCGTAAGACCTACATATGATTGCTGGATGCACTGTTCACAACCCTATGATTTGAGCATATCCAAAATATATTCCGTTACAAAATCCCCCCCCCCGAAAAAAATCTCTATCATCAAAACATTATTTTTCATTTTATTCAAATTTTACTTTAAAAGAATTTATCTTTATTTTGGTTATCAAGAACTAGGTTTTCATTCTATGTATTTCTAAATGTCGAGTCAAGAATATTGTTGTGTTGTTGACGAGGATAATTTTAAGAATAAGTTTATATTATTTTTATGACTTAACTATTTCAAACTGTACATTTTTGTTAATTGAATGCATAATGAATGAGTTGATATGTATGGCAGTAAATGTATTAAACAGTTTCCTGTTACTTTGGTTATAGATAAGTT
Source organism: Argiope trifasciata (assembly GCA_026543055.1). Taxonomy (NCBI): domain Eukaryota; kingdom Metazoa; phylum Arthropoda; class Arachnida; order Araneae; family Araneidae; genus Argiope; species Argiope trifasciata. The sequence goes on from JAPMOQ010048382.1 coordinate 6,563,946, forward strand.
ACATACAATGGGTGTCCAAATGAAAAGGTACGAAACGTCGTAACAAAGTAACCGTTAACATATTTGGTTATGCAATTACGGGAGAACGTAGCGAGACATCTACGCCGGAATATGCGCAGGAGGGAACAGGGGCTCTTTTAAAAAACGCCGTCGAATTGACTAATAATGTTGAATTCCTTTGGTGCGGAACAGCTATTATCTCTGATGTTTACGGTGAGAAACTTCGAAGATTATGCTAGTCCATCAAGAACAAAAGACCAGGGCTCTTACGAATTGTGTGATTCTGCTCCAATAGAAAGTGCGTCCACACGTCTCCAGAGTCACACATACGGAACTGACCAAGTTCAAATGGGAGCAGCTTGACCATCCGCCCTATAGCCCTGAAATGTCACTCTGCAATTTTCATGTATTTGGCTACTTGTGACCAGGAAGGAAAAAGCACCAGGAAGGGATACAGTTCAGCTCGAACGACGAACTGAAGGACATTCATTGTAAAGGTCTCGTCATGGCCACATGAATTCTGGGAACAAGGAGTCCTTGGCTCGTTAATCAATGGAATCATCATGCTCAGGACTATGGTGTAATCTTTGAATAAAATTTTTATTTATATTCACAATGTTATTTCGTACTTTTTCATTTGAAAACTCCTTGACTTTATTCTACCTTAATCCTCCTTTTTTGTTTTTGACGAACTGACTTAAGCACTGAGAAATAAAATGAGATGCAACAGAACGATGACTAAAGAAATATTTCATGCTTTTTGTAAAGGCGACGGCATGGTTTTTAAAAAAGCAGCTATTACCATCAATGCATGCATTTCTTACCAACCTAAGTTATAGCAGGAATCGGAAGAAAAAAATCTAAACCCTACAGCTTCTGTGAAGAATTCTCACAAATTAATTGAAAAAAAAAATTCCTATCAAATTCAATAGTAGATTAGATTCCTTCAACCAGAAAACAAGTTGGGAAAAAAATCTACTAAATTATAATAGCGAACCCGCCGTTCTGGAAGCAATTAAACATCTATTTCATTTTCATCTGGAAATATTATTGAGATAATTTAGTTTGCCAAGGATCTGTAGTGATTTATTTAGTTTATGTTTCAGTGCAATACAGCTTTTCCCCCGTAAACAATCAAATTAACTTAAAAAGACTATACGTCCGTACGTGCAACCAGTTTGGACTGACGATTTTACCTTCAAAACATCGTATTTGTAAATTTGGCATTTGTTTCATATCAATAATATAGATCTATGACTTATTTTTCTATATTGCTTTCAAATCGATTTCCTTTTCTCTAAGCATATCTCTGACATTCAAGTTTATTATGATCGAGATACATTATATTAGGACTGAAGGAAAAATCTCAAACAATAATTTTCTTAAATATTATCCATGATGATATAAAATGAAAGCTAGAAAAGCAACATAATATGGAGATTGAAGTTCTTCTAAAATTTAAATGGCTTTTGTACTTTCTTGAAAATTCAAGTCCATAAATTGTTTTAAAAATATTTGAATAAACCTATAACACTTGAAAAAATCGTTTTAAATAAAAACTTGAAAAATCAATCCTCGAAGCCATCAAATATTTTTAGAACTATTTTTTTAGTCAGCATACTATGATATTGGTTCTATTTAACAGCTAAATGTATGAATATTACATAATAGGGTTTAATATCATGAAAATGTGCACTCATTTGCCTTCTTATATCTCTATTTGAATGCAACGGAGCATGAAATCTTATCAATTATTGTCGGAATCCGTATAAACACAAGGAATAAATGCTTTTAGACATTTTTTTAGGGAGAGCTATTTTACATATTTTCAATTTTATGCAGATTACATAGATGTAGAGCCATTTTAATTATCTAAGAAGTAATACGAACTGCATATAATTAAAACTGCGTACATTAAGAAATATGTGCACCAATATAGTCTGTTATATAGACAGTTGTTTTAATGGCATTTAAATCTTAATTTCTATTTAATTTGTATAATCTTACATATTTCTTATGAGATTTGTTAGCAAATTTTAATTTACAAATATTTATTCACCTTGGAAAATAACATTGGAGTTCCCAACGTTCCTACAGCTCTTTTTTTCGGATAATAATAACTCATGTTTATTACTTTAAGACTTTTAATTATTTAAATAATACAATAATGTATTTATCGCTCATTATCTTATCCGTTCATGATTCATGATCTGTTTAAGCTATATTTTAGGGAATAAAATTATCATATTGCATAATATTAACATTCATGAGTATATACTACGCAGTATTTATACAATCCGTAATTAGAAATTCAGCTTTCTTTGATTAATAAGCTATGTAATAATGAAATTATGTTACAATTAATAAGCAAAGATTCCTGATATTTTAAAATTTTTAAATATGTTATCAATGCTATTAGAATATTTAATTAATATACTTCTTAAAATATCAATATTCCGTAAGCAGGTTCAGGTATCTAAATTTTTGATACAAAACTGTTTAAAGAAAAAAATTAAAAATTACTCCAAAAAAGAATTAAATATTTTTCCGAATATTTTTCAAAAGAATAAAATATTTATTTTTATTAGAAAATGAATATTCAATATTGGCATATTGAATATTCTAATTTACAAGAATAATGTACGAATCAAAACATTTATACTTAAAAATCAAGTTTTTTTTTTCAGAATCTTTTTTTCATAATTTTTTGGAATATAGATGAAGAACACTGCTTGAATCAGTATGTCAGCGTACTCGCATTTTTCTGATACGTGGATGGCTAAGTATGATCACTGGTTAAATAGTATTTTATATCAGAAATATTTCGACTTCTGCCTTCCGATCACAAAAGGGAAAGTCATCATTATTGATTTTTATTCAGTGAATATATAATTAGTTAAATTGATCAGATTATATAAAAATTTAAAAAGTCAATTTAAATTAAAATAATTTAACTTTGATTGCATATATCTATATCTTTTTAATTTATATTGAAATACCCATATAAATGAAAAAATTGAAGTCACAAAAAAGTTGTAAAAGTCTTGAAAATAAATATATATTACCAATAAATATCCTAACAGTCAATTCATTGATAAATAATCATCCTAAACATTCATTACGTATACATTCAAATGCATCTCATATAACAATGTAATTTCAATTTTTCCAAAGTTTCTTTTCATCTTGACTTATTGCTTTGGATTTTAGCAGTTTGATTTGTCACATTTCTTTTTTACGCGATTAAAAGAAAATCATTTCCTTTAAAAGCTTTTTATATTTATTATTCTCTCTCATTGGAGGATAACAACAAATCCATTTAAATTATGACTAAAAAAGTATGAAAATAATTAAGATAAAATAAAGTATATTAAAAGGAAATGATAAAAAATTCATTTATTTTCCAGAAGAAACGAAATTTCTGTTATAAAAACAAATTTGAAATCACGAATAAACACTTTTGCAAATTGGAATACTGAACCGGAACTTTATTCCTTTATTTTTCTCAATAAATCAATTTCTGATACCATAAAAGGCCTGAGATATCTTCTAAACGTGCATAATTAAATTAAAAAAATTTTTAGAGAAGCGCAATTAAGACCGTTCCTCATTAGTTTTTAAAATATCCTTTCTGAGAAATAATAAATTGAATTAGTATTTTCATCAAGGAGTTGCATTTATAAATATCATATGTTTCTTCGTTTTACAGTTTTTACTATCGAAATTTTCAACTGGAACTCATAGCGTTTGCAAAAATTGGATACCGTGTGATTTAACATTTTATTTATTTTTTATTTTCAGATTGTATAATGAGTAGAGCGTAGAATGAAGTATCAGGCTGGAAACTAATTAACTTAATAAATTACAACTCACTTAATAATTTACAAATAATATAAAACTTAATACAAATTATTTAATAATTTACTACTTAAAATATGGGAAGAAGGCTTTCGGAAAGGTGGTTGGATCTCAACTCCCTAGAGGGCACACGAAAAGGTAGGGCCTCTGATGCACTTAAAAAAGGTTATACCGAGTTGATGGCTCTCAGGACTCAACCACAATTTTTGCCAGCGTTGTTGTTGGGGCTGTTAGGTCATTCAGTATTTACTATCAGTGTGCCTTTGGGAAGGTCATAAAATTAGTGACATGACTTACTTAATAAATGAACGCTTGGTATTGAAATTTTATCATAAAAGGTTTTATGGTTCAATTCATAAATAAGTCGTTAATGTTGCGATACAAATAAGAATCATGTTATTTTCTTATTTTCTTTATTAAAATCTATAATAAAAGAATCTGAAAGTATTGACGTGGTGATATTTTCAGATTAACTACAATCAAAAATTTACTCAGCTCACTCATTCTCTACTGTTCAGTTGCATGTTATGCATCTGAATAACTTAGTTATATCGAAGAAATCTTGTTAATTGTAATTAATGAGTAGTTAATTTCCTCTTAATTATGCATTAAAATGAAATAAATTTATAATTCAAAAATAAATTTGTGCTTTGAGATTCCATGTTCATTTCTTACAATGGATTAACTAATTATATTAAAGTATACAAAGTAGCATCTCATTTTTTTTATGATGATGTCGCTCACGCCCTAACTCTCCTCTTCTGCTGTAAATATGGCATTTTATGGCGAAAAGGGAAATGCAGTTACATCTGAGGGTAAAGATTCCAGAGTACCTAAGGGCCGAAGTCTGGTTTCTAGTTCATATGACGATAACACTCCCGCACTCTTTGTGCTGCCCCTTTTTACAGGGTAGCTCACTCACACATCTCATAGAAAGAACACATGAACATCCAAAACAGAGCCACGTCTGGAACCCCGGATGCCCACATAACGGGGAAGACGCAATAATCCCAACCAGGACGTTGGCATCTTTTATGATAATTGCGTTAAATAACACGAAAAAATGTATCTAAAAACTATTTAAGAGGAAAAAAACTTATTTAAAAAGATAAGCAAAACAGCATAAAAATTCATGTAAAAGTATATATCCATGAAAATTAATATGAAATATGTATGATAAGAAATAAATTCAAATGAAAATTCATGTAATATTAACAAGGCATGCTTTCCATTTCTAAGTATATTTAAATAAAAGAAATATAATGCACCGAAAACAATTCTGAAATTCATTTCCTCTGGTTATTAATCAGTTTAAGAAAAAATCGTGACTTTTGAGAAATTCGGAGAAGTCTGTCTTACCTCTAAAAATAAAATAAGAAAGCATTTCTTTTGCATGCTTATTTTATTCTTGGATCACGCGAGTGCTGAAAGTTCGTTAAAAAGAACTTCTGTCACTTTCTATATTTTTAACGTTTTGTAGAACAGAGTGACATGATCATAAACAATATAAATGATAACGAACTACCATCCATCACTTACTTCAACAGAACATGAGTTATATCTTTTCGCTGTGATAAATGATGCCAAAAGCTAAACGTTTGTTGTTCATACGATAAAAATGCGTTATTGTAAAGCTTTGTGTAGAGTAAGTTTCTTTTACGGCAACATATTTTTTTTCTAGAATCTTATTATTATATATCAGTTGTGTTGTTTCCCTTTTAAATTTTTGGTTTTATATTTGACATTCTAATATGTATATCAGTATTTGGATTTTAAACACATTGTAAGTTGTGTTAGTGTTCATTTTAAGTCTAGAGATTTCTAGAAAAGTGTTAAACAATAAACGGCAGTAGGCTGAATTTTGGAGAATTTAAATTAAATTCTAAAAAATGAAAGAAACTGTACTTATGTGTAACTGCCTCTACATCTTCTATATTTATCGTCATTCGTTTTTCAAACTTTTCTTTAAACCAAAGCATTGGAATTGTAAAAGTTTCTTTTACGACAGTGTAAATATTTCTTTTCTAGGGATTTCTTTTGAAGTTTGGTTTTTTTTTTCTCTTAGAAATTTTCTGATTTTAGATTTGAAATACCTTCATCAATACTGATATTACAAACATAAGATGTAAGTACTTATGATAAGCTTAAGATTTCATTGAATAATTCAACCAAGTTATAGATAATTATTGGTTGAATTATTCAATGAAATCTTAAGCTTATCATAAGTACTTACATCTTACTTGAAGACAACATATTTTTTTAAAACCTTAGTAACAAAACAAATGCTCAATCTTTTTGTTTAATCATTATCCTTTTTTTTTAACGTTTTATGTAATCCTCATTTTATTTTCAAAATTATTAGGAAGCACCTAGAAATATTTTGAGCAGGTAAAATATGTGTATGAAGAAAGAATTTCGCAGCCTGTTTTGAGGGATAACGAAAGCAATTTTTTTTTTTTTCGAATTTGTTTTAGCTGATTAAATTTTTTTTCAGAAAGACATATAAATTATTTAAAACATGAGCTCAAAAATTAAATTAGTACTAGGCTTCATTTTTTAGACCTCACGTAGATAAAAAAGTTTTCTTTAAAAAGTTATTTTCATTTTCTGTATCTTGAATGCAATATGATAATTTTACAATACATTAATTAAAAAAAATATTTTACACTTACGTTATTGGTTTTTGTTATGTTAAAATATTGGAGCATATTTTTGTCAACTGAATTCAATACTCACATCAATATTTATAATATTACTTACACTAAAAGATTGTCATCAATAAGCAGAATAATAGTTAACACCTTTTCGGTTGATATATTTACATTTCTTTTTTAAACTTACAAAATAATTGTTGATATTTTGATTTTTTTAAATATATTTTCTATCATTAGAACATCAAATTATTTTTTTTTTACCGTGCAGTAATTTTTAAACCCTTAAAATCCCTAAATCATCAATAATTTTCTTTGGAATATCGAACTTTTTGTGACTAACAAATATATTATAAATATTAAAAGATGAAAAATGTATTTTAATTGTAACTATTATTCTTTAAAAATATTCAGACAAAAATATTAAATTATTATTTATTGGAAATGGTTTCAGAGAAATAATTTTAATTTATAAATCACTTTTAATAATGGCATAATATTAGTACCAAATTATAGATTTTTCTCAATGTTTTAATTAACTTTTATGTATGATGGAAATAACAAATGCACTTTTATTTTAAAAACAAATCATGAAAGAAAAAAAATCTTTCCACACTAATTTTTACATAATAATACAATAAATTGCGGCTCGAAATAAATCTTTATATGATTAAAATTAACTAAAACACGTTTTACTGAGAAAACATAAAAGAATATTACATATATATTGATTTCAAAGTAAATTATATTGCTATCAAAAATAATTTAGAAACATATATTGAATACATGAAGCTTTCAACTAACTTCAATGTATAGATTTCTCTCAACTATTTCGCTTTTTAGTTAGTTTGACACACATCTTACTTGATTGCATCCAAGTAATCCTTTGGATATTGCAACCGTAATTACCTGCATCTGTTCGGGGGGGCCTTTGTAGTCAGATAGCTAAGTCTTGGTTTGTAAAGAGCATGGCTCAAACCTGAATTCCAGTGTAAACCCCATATGATTATGGTGCTGGCGCAAGTTGAATTTCATGTAAGTTAAGTGTCTTGACATTGGTGTGTAAATCTACGGACGAAATTACAGGTTCAATTGGCGCTTGAGAGTAATTTGCATTCAGTGATACCAGAGCAATGCCAAATGTTATCAGAAAACTTTCCAGTCTGAATGTAATCTAAATCTCTTGTTGTTTTCGATATTGCTGAATTTTATCAGTGAGGAGTATTTATAATAAATTGACTGATATTGATAAAAAAAAGTGCTTTTGAATGCCATTGCTAAAAATCAAATAAGAGAATAATCTAAAATGAGTGCTGAATTAATGTTCGATTAATATATTAAATTAATCTATTCTTCTCATACATATTAATTAAATTATTCAATATATGATTGAATATAAGAATAAAAATTATTAATTTAAAATTAGTAAATAAGGGTATTAAGGTTAGTTAAATGCAATTCCCTAAAATTATGTCATTGAACATTTTTTAGTAACAAATATATTTACTACCAAATTTAAAATGTTTTAATATTTAATTAATAATTCTATGAATATTTATATGTAAATTTGAAAATAAACGAAATAAGAATAAAAAAAATTCAGATCTTAGAAAATTTTTCCCTGTTTTTAATTTTGAAAATTTAGCGTTATTGTTTGAATAATTTTTAATTCTGAATTATGATACCATCAAAGATAACACCATTTCCAATTTAACATTCTGGCCGGAAAGTTTCGTATTTTAAAAACTACACTAATTTAAACCATTCTTTTTCATTACGGAATTCAAAAACATTCTGTAATTATATGCTACACAAAATAAATACTGCGCAACGAATAGTAATTTATTTCATGATTTTTTTCATAAAAGAAGTTTTAACTATTATTTGGAGATGAAAATGGTTTTCAAAGGAAAAAAAATATTTAATAATGTTAATATTGAAGCGATGAGAATGAAATTTTGAAAAGCGAAGTTGGAAATTTAAACTTAAAGAGGATAATGAAATTTAAATAAAACACCGACTTTACTACCCTAAATAGGCTACATAGTAGCTTATTAACAGAAATATTCTGACTAGTAATGAATTACATTCAACTGTTATGATTTCATGATATTAACTAAAATATGAAGTATGTTATGTCAAAAGTAATTTATTAAAACAGTTAAATATGTAGCATTCCAAATTTTATGAAGATTAATTAACAATATAAGCATTATTTATATCTGTTTCTGTCACTTAGAATGGTTATTTTTCTGATAAGCGTGTATAAATATGAGATTACGTGGATAAAACATTTTCATAACGAAACAGAATAGTTGCAAATCAATTTCTTTTTGTGACACAAGATGAAAAATGCATGAACAAGATGAAATTGCTTGGAATTTTATCTGACATGAAAGAGATTAAGGATATATTTTTTTACATTATATTTCTGCTAATAACTAGCATTTATTTTCTTTTAATATGCATAACTATGGCATTTCCAGAATTCAGAAAATTATAATGTTGCAGAAAATATCTCAGAAATCTTTTTTAATTGAAAGAAGGGAATGCTATGACTTGGTGACTGCAATGACAATTTCAAAGAGTATAGAGAAACTAAAGTGAGATCAAATATTGTATATTTTTTAAGCCCTTAATTTCCAGGATTGATATAATGATTGGCAGTTAATGCTATTTCATACTCCCTTAACTCAGAATTAGAATATTCAGAACAAAAATTCTTGATTGCAGCATCACAAAAATTGTAGATTGATTTTAATATTTTATTTTAATTTATTTCAGGGATGCAAGACTAAGCTGTTTTATTTAAGGTTTTTATAAGTATTATATTTCATATAGCACTGCTTGATGTAAGGAGAACGAATTGTATAGAATGATTGACAGGTTGATGTTCCCTTCAGCCTTTAAAATTGACATAAGCTAAAATTAAATTATTTTCATGAAATGCAGTATAATAAAAATAAGTGTGCTTCATTCAACAATACAATTCAGAGAGAGCAGGATTAAAACCAAAATAAATAATTTATGCAAAAAAGACGCCAACATATCATTGCTCCAAAGAAAATAAAAGACATAAGAAATGCAAGCATTATTTTTAAAGAATAAATGTTTCTATGGATTGTTAAAAATGTTATTTCAACATAAAATATTAGAATATAAGGAAATATTAGTGATGAATTCATAAAAAAATCAATGAAACAGCCCTATTTAGTCACAAATGATTCAACTATTTGATATACGTCCCTACTAGTTCAAAATATGCTTATTGTAGCTCATTAATATATGTTTTTGCAGAAATATATTGGAATAATATTTAAAATCAGATAAAAAAGTGCAAAACGATAGAGAATACAGAATATTTTATGTGATTAAAGCAGCATTTTTTAATTTCTATTTATTTTAGAATATGTTATTGAAATACTAAAAACAATTAAATTAATTTTGTATATCCTAACACAGTTTTAAACTTCCATAAAATATTTAGATGTCATCTATGTTTTGAAGAATCACATTGAATAAACAAACTTTTAAGCAGACGTAAGGTGAATTTAAATCTCAAATTTTGCCCTCATTTTTTATATTTAGTCTCTACATGCCTCTAAAATAAAAATGTACATCTTCTTTTTGTTATTAATAGTTCTCGAATGGAATGTTTGCAATGGGTGTCCATATTCATGTCATTTTATAGAGTTTTTTCTTTCGTTGTTCTTTTATTTCATTAGACAATGATCCTTTGTGAACGGTGGGGCACAATACAATCTGCGATATGCAGTTTCAGATTACACACTTGTATCAAACATAGAATTAACAAATAAGTCTCGATGGAATATAAATTGTTTTGGCAAAGACTGTGATGTAATTTTTGAAGCTCTTTGCCGAGGATAAAGACAGGGAAGTTACTATGGAAACAAAAATAATGCTATTCGTATTGTGCATAGTTTTTTTTTTTTTTTTTTTTTTCTGAATTGTTTTAAATTCAAATCTTGATCTCTGTGAAAATGCGATAATTAGTAACTGAAGTTCAAAATATTTAAAGTGATATTTATATGGCATATCGTATCAATTGAATTAAAAAGGTTAAATAATTAATCATAAAATTGTATATTATTGATATTTTCATCTATCAGTTGATTTAAATGTGTTCATAATAAGTTATCGCTTAGAAAAAAACCACAAGAGATATTTGTTAATTTATTCATCTCATTGATATAGAAAATAAGGATTCCATTATTTCTATCAGATTTTATTGTACTTTGCATATTTAACTATTTAGCTCGAAATAAAATCCCCCTACGGCTCTACTACTTAACAAAAACTCCCATACGTTTGATGAAGATTAATATTTTCTTCGTATTTTTAGTGCTTATTTACAAAAAGGTATTATATATTTTTACAAAAAGGTTTAAGCCTGTTTCATTTTGAAATGTAAAAAAATCTAAGTGTATTTGTCCTCTATTCAAAGCAGAATAAAATGGGAAATTATATGAATTTTCATTTCAAAGACTTTTCAAATACTTTCTTAAAAAATATAACTATGAAAGGATCTAATTTTTCATGAACCAAGCTTCAGACTATTATCTGACAAAATTCCCCTTATTCAACTTCTAAAAATAGATCGTTATGTGCAAATTTCATTTTTTTTTTCATCTCGTTTTTTCCATATTTTTTTCATTGAAATGCCAATATTTTTACAGCTCTCACAAAAGACATCATGGATGCTGATCATTGCTTGCAGTGCAAGTTTATTTTATCGTATAAAAGAAACCCCTAACCGAAAGAATATCGAAAAAGTGAAAATTATTATGAGCGTCTTTACGTAGCATGAAGTCAATTTAAAAAATAACTTGTTTTTCAAATAAAATTATTGTCATTTCCTCAAAAATACCATGTTTAAGGTCTGATGTTGGGTAAGAAAAATGTAAATGAGTTTCCTGGTACTTTTTTTTCTATTTTTCGAAAAAAAAAAATTATTTCTTTGAGAAAGTTTATCTCTGTCTCTTTTAAAAAATTGCAGAATATCTTCAAATAACTTTTATTTTTATTTTTTATATCAATCTCAATGGAATACTACATAATTATTTTTATATATTTATTGCTTCCTTTTGAAAGATAATATTCAATTTATCCTTAAAAACCAAGAACTTTAACTAATTTAAGACTTAAATTAGTTACAATAGCTTAGATCTTTCTTAAACCTAACTAATTAGCTTAATCTTTCTGGATTATTCAAATTCATGAGACTATCATGTGAAAAAGTCCTAGTTTAATTTTCTCACAAACACCTTGATTAGGATTCGTAATTAGATTGAAAATTTCACGGAAATATTTAAAATTGTTAATTTAGTTAAAGTGGCAACTATAGATTGTGATGAAAATAAAATTTTCAGGATTTTTAAGGAAGGAACTAAGAATATTTCAGTAATACAGATATGTTTCGTAGTTTATTATTATTAAGGAGACAGTTATTTAAATGAAAATTGCGAAATACATGTATTGCCCATTAAAGAGACTAACTTATTACCTATAACTTTAAGCCTCATAACAATAAAAAAGAGAAATATTTTATGATGCTCTTTGTTAGACGAGTTTACTTTCTTTATCTCGCATCTGTTATGGTAAATGCAAAACCCATTAGGGCAGGCATGCGTAAAAGAATGGATAATTTCGTATTAAGAGTATCTTGACCTCTTTAATATATTTTAATATCCCAGATTTATTAAAATATTTTATAGTGAAAAATATTGTTATTTACAAACTCTTCGCATAACCATGACTTAGTAAGATGACATTTGCTATCAATAATTATTATTAATATGTAGAAAAAAAATAGTACTTAGAACAAATCAACATGATTAAATAAAATTTACCAAAGGCATTTTGTTTCCTTTGATTAACGCAATGAAATAATAAAATAATTTTAATTACATATTGAACGTCTCGATTTCAGTCCAAGTACAAATAGACATTTCTCAAGTGATATTAATAACCATTTAAAATGTCTATTTAGAATCTCAATAAATGTTTCAAAAATGCTCACATAGAGCAATAATTAAATTAACGCAGTTACGATGATTTTAAAGCTGCATTTCTCTATGGTTTAGAACTCAAATAAATTGCATTTTCAGAAAAAAAAAAATAGATGTTGTTGATGATGAAAAAGTGTAACTGTTATATTGAATTGATATTTTGAATATATTTGAGATATTTTACTTTAGGGAGACAGGATTGCAAACTCGCAAATATTTTAAGTTTATACCTCAATTAGTTAGAAATTCAGCTTCATTTTAAGTTTACAACACTTGATAATATTTTAATTTTTTTTATAATTACATATTTTAAAGAAAATTATTTTTGAAAAAAGTAGTTGATAGAAAATAAAGGGGATTTTATTGCTTTTTCTAGACCATTTAGAAACAAAACAGATCTCTGTTTATCCCCGCTATTGCATTAGCGGCAATAAACAGAGATAATATCCGTACTGAATCAAATAGAACCCAATATTATTTTGAATATCGTAAAGAAATTTACAAAATTCTCTTAAAATGCGGAATAACGCTTACCCACTACATCCAAGAATCCCACAAGGCTCTTCATCGGTACTGTGTTGACTTGGCACATGTAACCTCCTCGATCAGACTCTTGTACATCTTGAATATGTAGATTCCAGTGCCTGTAGTCTGGATTCTTGACTGAGAGACGACTGTTTTTTAGTACTAAGTGCTTTTGGATGGTTAATAGGCTCTGTGTTTCATGTCTCAGCCACGCCACCTAAAAAAATTATGAAATTTAATTAAAATTTGTGTTACATGTTTTTTTTAATATGGTTTATTCCACATTTGTAGATTTAGTGTACTTTTAATAAATTTCCCTGATTTCCTGACGGGATTCGGTTTCTAATTGATTAATTTCCATGCTTAGTGTTCAATTTAATTGTTAAACTGAGAAAAATAAATCTAATAGGAGGATTTCATATTATCAAAAATGAATTATAATGTTTAGATTTAAAGGCAAAAAAGTAAAATAAAAATGAATAGTTGAAAAAATTACATTAAAAAATATCAAATTCTTTTAAAATCTTATAATATAATTTTGGAATAACTAAATGCGATGCAATGTTGCACAATGTGGTTTTAGTTGAAATACTTTCTATTGGATTCAAAATTTTCGGAATTCATATTAGAATTTTTCGAGGTATAAAATTGATAATTATTTAAATTTCTGGATTTTTCTTCAAAATTAAGAAAAAAGCTCAGTTTTTATTTGTTATAAGCACTTTCCTAGAAAATAAATAATTGTATTGGAATAAAGCTATCACAGCAAGGTCACAATCGACAGATTATTAGAAATTCAACCTCAAACTGCTCATAATCAGTACCCGTTTCATCAAAATATAAATATCTAAAATGTTATAGTTGAATTAATGTATATAATACCATTTTTTATTCCAACTTTTGAGGAAATTTTGAAGATTAGAATGAGCAGGAACTTTAATACGCGAATCTGGGAATTTCATAGGAAAATTAAGAATTAATTATATGAATTTTAATAATGCAATTTAATTCTTAAATAAAAAAACAGCATTCAGAGATTTTAGGGACTGATTCTACAATATTCGTCTTTCAAATGTTTCTAAAGAATAATGTATGAATGCAATTTTGATAAAATCAAATATTCACATCAATTTATTTTCAATTCTCATCAAATGAGCTTTTACGTATAAGCAATTTTTTTTTTGTTTCCCAGACTGAGAAGAAGACAATGTAAAAAGTTTTTTTTTCGATGAGACATTAAAATGCGTCTTCTGAATTTTTAAACTTTTTTTTTGATTAAATATCATTTTTATTTTCTCAAAGCATTTTCTGTGATCTGTGTGCAATATTTATTCAAACGGATGCAAGTATAAGAGTTTATCTGAACAAAGCCTATTTATGCTTTTTTGAATTTTGTTTAGTTTGAGAATTTAACTTCGCAACTATTTTAAAAATGTATTAGTTTAGATTCAATAGCGAACACAATGTTCCTTAACTATAAGCTCTACTCCAATAATAAATTCATTGCCTATTAAATCATTTGTGCAACTTTATTGCACTCTTCTGTTGAATTCCCACTAAGTAAGAATTTTTGTAGTATCATTATTTTCAAAATACCATCTGATTCAACAAAATCCCAATTTCAGTTTCATCATCTTGAATCATATTTAATAATGCCCCATTTTTTCTATAAGATTTTTTACTAAGACTGCAAAAATTAAGCTTTGTATGATTTTAATATCTCTATGAATGCAATAATAACAGCAATAGTTTGATTAGTAATGCAAGTTTCATTGTAGTGACATATATTATTTTATATCATAGCTCTACCTGATATAGAGATGGATTTTTCCCACTCGCGAGTTCGTTTTAGACATTAGTATGAAAATTAACGATGTGGGCTGAGTTACCCCTTGCCAATGGCAGGATATGCTGCAAGCGACCGGTATGGAAGTAACCGTGGCTGCCGTCGCATTATAATTGCATCTTCGAGAACATTTAATTAAATCTATATACCTTTGAGTAGGTACACGGACCTTCTTGTGCTTTATAAACTCGGTATAACTTTTAATGCACGTTCAGGCATGGCTGATTTTACTTAATGTGTCGAAAATTTCAAAAATCTATGCATTTAAAAGCAATCCAAGATAATATTTCTACCATAAAATTCAAGAAAAACGAAAAATTAGTTAAAAAAATATATTTCTATTTTTAGTACATTAAAGTACTGAGTTATCTTTCTAACATTCTGAGTAGAGTTTTTATTTGATAAATATAATGAAACTCGAAAATAAATTTATAAAATATATGAAACATTTTATTGATTATAAATTATTCTGAAATTCAGCCTTCAATATTTTTCATATTAATTCGAAACATTTACTAAAATTTTCCGCGTGAATTATTTCTAGTAACAAGACAAATAAAGGAATTTTTAATGAGGTCATCAGATAAAAATGAAAACTGTTGATAATCAACTAACACTTCGATATCTTTTAAATTCATCTTTGATTTTTATTCAATTGAAGTTTCTGAACTATTTATGAAATTCAAAAAATAGATTAAAATAAACAAATACGTAAAAAAGAAGGCAAAACAAATGATGAAACTTCAATTCAAATTTCAGTATAGTATATTTTTAGAATTTTTTTTCTGACATCCTTAAAATTGATGTATACGAATTTTTTCCATTAAATATGGCATTTGAATTTAAAAAATCCTGTCATAATTTATTCTAATATATACAAAACGATATTTCTTAAAATTAATTAATTAAATAAATTTATTTAAAGAAATTGTTTTAAAAATAATGACTGATCAATTTATAAAATATATGAATTAATTTATCGAATACAAAATTATTCCAAAATTCTGTCTGCGATAATTTTAGTATGATGCGAACATTTACGGAAAGGTTTATTGTATGCATTATTTCAAATAACAAGACAAATAAAGGAAATATTAAGGAATTCATAACATAAAAAAAACTATTAATAATCAGTGAATACTTCAATATATTTAGAAACTATTTTTAATTTTCATTAAATTTAAATCTCTGAATTCAACTAACAGCAATCGAATCTGCAAAACTGATCATGTAGCATTAATACAAATTTAAGTATATCAGATGAAATTTTTTCGTGGCATCCTTAAATTTAAATATAAGAAACCTTTAATTAAATATAACATTTAGATATGAAAGAAATCCTATCATAGTTTATTTAAAAATATATAGAATGATATTTATCCAAATTAATTACAATTCAACAAAAAGCTTTGTTACATTCTCCTATACTGCAAAAACAAAAAACATCTAACAGCAATTGTACGTTTCTGCACTTTCGAATCCATCTGGGTTTAGAATATTAGCAAAATCAAATTAACTGAAACGTAATTAACTTACTTTTGATATTCAAGTCAAATTCTAACGAATTAAAACAACTCTTTTTTTTATTTGAGTTCATTTAAGCGTCTAAATGAAAACTAGTTTTCTTGCTAATTAATTAAAAAAATTAATCTTTTCCACATTTCATCTGAAATATATTTTTTAGATTCTTAAAGGAATTACTTTAATTTCTAGTCTCAGAAAAGCAATTAAATATAATGTTAGTGGTTTTTTGAAGTAAAGACTGGTAATGAAATCAGCGTTACTATTTAACCTTTTTGATGTAGCAATTATAATTAAACATTATATGAATCCGAGATTGAGAAAGGCTTAATGAAAGAGGAAACATTTCTTTTTTGCTTAGTAAATACAGTATTCTTAAAATATTACACATTTTAGTGAGCAGTACATAAGGTTATTTTTAATAATTTAGATTTAATTCATGGAAATCGATAACGTAACTGAATGTTAAAGAAGGTTTTAATAAAGAGGCATAAATTTAATTTAAAATGTTGCTTATTCATTTAATTGGTTTTTTAGTCTCAAAATATTTAAAATTGAAAATCATATTTAATATTAATGTAAACTGCATTTTAGTGATTTAAATATATTTCATAAAGTAATAACCTATCAGAAATTTAACTTTTCGTAAAAGTATATATAAAGATATTAAAAATCTAAATTAACTTCCAAAATTTTAGCTTAATCCAGCCCATTCCGAAATATTCTTTTATTCCTCTTCATTTTATTTTTTCTTTTTAATCGATGCAATAAAATCTCAGAATGCTGCTCTCTTCGGCCATTCCTACATTCCGAGTGAAGGGATTAAACATTGCTGACTTAAATAAATTATTCTAAAAGATCCCTATGGTTCCCTTGTCAATGGTAGACACGCGTAGAAAATCCCTATTAAAATCTCACTGTATATATTCACAGGGAGAAAACTTTCATAGACCTTTGCTTATCTCGCTTCGTGATATATATATATATATGTGTGTGTGTGTGTGTGTGTGTGTGTGTGTGTGTGTGTGTGTGTGT
>JAPMOQ010048382.1:6586422-6628458 GCA_026543055.1 Argiope trifasciata
ATCATTATTCTGTTGCCTGATTTGCACAAGTATCATTATTCGTAGGTTTTTTTAATAAATAAAATAAATAATACATTTAAATAAATTTGATGATTACACAGTATCTTAAGGCTAATGTTGGCAACTCTAAAATTATTACTTTTCTCTCATTAGAAATTTAATTCAAGAACCTCATAATAATACTTTTAGAAGTAAAAGTTAATTTTGAACAGAGAAAAAATATTCTAAAAGTTATCTTAATTACAATTGGAGAAAAAAAATAGTGTCACGAATATAAAACATTTAAACACACATATGCATATATATAAAACTTTCAAAGTATTATTAAATGTTCGGAAATAATGCGTTTAAATGTGTGCTATATAAATTAATTTTGAATGTGGTAGAATTATAATAAATTTCTTTAATTCTCAGTTTCATTGATACCACAACTACATTTCCGATACCTTAAATATTTTAATATATTTTTTTTCCCATATGACATTAAAATGTTCTCTTAATTTTTTAAATTTAATTTACCTTCGGCTACTAAAACAGTAAAAATAACAATTTAAAAACGTTATTAGCTGAGGTTAGTTTTACTAATTTTAACCTAATTACTATTTTTACATTACTATTTTACTAATTTTACTATTTATTCAGCCTAATAATTTCAATATCTTCAAGTATGCCATTAACTCAGAAAAAAAAATTAGATAAAAAATAATAATAAGGAATATAAATTTTTTTTGTATATATATATATATATATATATATATATACATACAAAAGTCTATAAGAGGTACTAGAGTACTTTTTAAAGGAAAATAAGGAATTTTATCCTATGTGAAGGTATTTGGCTAAGAAAGTCAATAAGAATAAAGAAGCTAAGACGTGTAGATATTTAAGAATGCTATGGAAATATAAGATGAAATATGGAAAGACGATTTGTATGTATTTGGAACAACAAATGGAGATATCTTGAAAACAATGTAAAAGGCGCTCTGAAACATGAAATGTCGTTTCTCGAAATCGGCATAAATATTCCATTTCGTCTATAATTTATTTGTTCCTTCCTTTTAAGATATTCTCTATCAAAATATCTAAGAATTTTTTTATCATAGAATCTTCATGCAAACTAGTACTAAACCGCCAATACAATTTTGTTGTCAAGTTTATCGTCATATATTTATAGTCCCGTCATATATATATATAGTATATATATTTATCGTCATATATTATCATATATATATAGTATATAAATATATTGAAAGCAAATTGCTTTAAAAATATCTGGTTATAAACTTATTTAAATTTCCTTTGTTCAGCGTTTCAAAATCTGAGCGATAATCTCTAGTGGTTAGATGTTTATGTGTTTGTAATCGGAAAATTTCATTTCTTCGATGAAAAATACAAACAGTATTCTGGAATTTTACAAGCATGAGGCCCTGGAGAAAAGGAAATAAAAAATATAGCTATGTCAGTCTTGGGGAAGCCAGCGCATCTATATCATCCCTAAAATGTCAAGTTCGTTTCTTTCCTTTCCTTATAATTGTGAGAAGAATGCGGCTAATCTAAAAGCTGCAATAAATTATAAAATATTATAATTCAATCAAATATATAAAGCATCAAATATAAAACAAATTAGAATTCCTGTATAATTAAAGCCTTTTTATTAATAAACATTCAGAAATTTAATAATATGTAGTGATTCACATAATAACAGATTAAGTGATCGAATTTGTAAATCTAACCTATATTACTACTGTGAAATGCTATTAATATTGATTTCACTATGCAATATCTAAGAAAATAATTCTACAAAATTTTATCATGTAACCATTTTTATAAAACACTTAATAAACAAAAGATACAATCAAAATAGAAGATTCCATGCATTATATAAATTATTTTAAAAGGATGAGAATTATTTTCTCATCCTTATTTATTATTTAAAGGATGATATTATGTCTGGATCTGTCTCTTTCGAAGAACATATGCTTTATTACTTGAAAAAAGTTTTGTAATTTTAATAAATTACTGTATACTTTATAGTAAGGGTCTAGTCATCAACGTAAGCAACTTAAAGTGAAGCAACTGTTTTTCACAATGTGCTGTTACATATTTGTTTAAAATGAGATCGTCTGAAAATTTTTAAAATGCTGTACTTTGATTTCATATGCCTATTTTATTTCTTAACAAACAATAATATCGATTGAAATATATTGATCGTTTTCTGTACTCATACCTCGATCTTGAATTTTGATTGTACTTTTGTTTCATTTATCGTATATTCTGTATAATATTTCTTCATCGTCAAACAACAAACCCTAATTAATATCACAACAAGTTTCAATCATTTTTCCTCAATTTTAAGACGTTCATCTCTAACAACTGTCGGAAACTGTACTCCACGACGTATTTTTTTAAAATTTTTTGATAGATTAGATCATTAAAATGATGATAACAGGTTAATTTTTAATATATATATATATTTAACTTTTTTGCAATTGAATTTTAAGATCTACATTGTTAACTTGTAATTCTCAGACCCTTTTTCACATCTTCAATTTACAATAACTTTATTTGAACTAAGATAATAAAGAATGAAATGCCTTGAAAATTAATATAATTATTGGAATGGACATCTAAATAATATCTTCTATTTATATAAATATACAATGTGATTTTTTAATGAGCAATGGACTTGTCATGATAAATAACATTTAACTATAAACCTATTTTAGAATAGATCAAATAAGTAATTAAACATTTATAGATTTATTGCCTATATTTAATCCTGAAATCATGAAAATAAATTTTAACATAATTTACTATACATTTTCTAGTTGAAAGTATAAAATTAATAAAAATGTTTTCAGTAATAAAACATAAAAATGTTAAAAATAATATAGATAGCAAAAAACTTAAAATTAATCTACATCAGTTACTCAATTTAAAAATAAAACACAAATAGAAAAATAATTAAAGTTTTAAATAATAATTCAACAATTTAAAACTATAGATATGTGTTCAAAAACTAACACTGAAATTACTTTTATAGAAATAGATGTCTGCTGATGTCTGCTTCTGTTGTATTTAATCATATCATTAAAATTTGTAACGCATTTAATATTTAAAAAAAATTGAAAGGGAAAAATAATACTTTCGTGTTTTTATTCTGAGAATTTTACATTTGATTTTCAAATAAACTAAGAGAACACTTTCCTAGTTTCCTGGAAAAAATGCAATAATTAAGGAAACATGGCATTATAGATTGTGAAAGCTGTTATTTAAAGATTTAAGAATTTCTTAAATGGACAAATAATACGTTGTGTTAAAATTCTGAGAATTGGCTTTGTTTCGAATTTCGAAGAAACGTTGAGAAAGCAATACAACTAAAAATGTCACAGTCTTTGAGCCTACTGACAACATCTGTATCACTTGCTTAACTTCAGCTAGCTATTTAGCAGTAATCTTGGAATTCTGAAATATAAATTTTTTATTTTCAAGCAAATCTCTTTTGCAATAACAATGATAAATTTTGCCATTTTCAGAGTTTAAAATAAAGAATTGACCAAGTTTCAATGGAACCGCTTAAATTGAGATATTTTTATTACAATAAATATAGCATTGCTTTCTAAATGAGAGTAAATCTCAGGTATTTTCTTCTGCAGAGTCTAGAGCTTATTAAACGAAAGAAGAGTTATTTTCTTCTTATGTACAATATAAACTGATTAAGATGTAAGATTTGTTTACTTACATATCAAAATAAAGGTAGCGAATGAAAATAAAAATCGCAAGAGTATGTGAGGAAATGCACAGATAAAAATAAACTAAGGAAAGAAAAAATGGCATTTTTTAAAAATAAAATATACTGAAAAATCGCCATGAAATAGGTAAAAAATTGTACATAATCAATTTCGTTTGGAAATTTATACTTTAGTTTCCTATTTTAAAAAAATATAAATATTTAACTTTTTTTCTTTTAGTATTTCTGTTACGGAAATTCCAGGGATTTTCCTAACTCATTAGTCAATGAAGATACACAATCTGTAAGCTTCCTCCATAACGATGATTTTAATTAGCGCAAAGATTCATGCAACAAATTTAAAGCCGATACGATCACAGGCATTACACTGCAGCACACTGCAACAAGTAGTAGCCCACAAGTATTAATTGGCAATAAAACAATCACAGCAGACAAAATGGAATAACAAAATTCTGCAGTAGAAAGAAATCTACTTAGCTTCCCTCTACGATCTCTTCAAACGCCTGTAATTCTCCGCTATCTCCTCAGTTGCACCCAAATGTAATTTCACTAAAATATGACCACCTACTCTTCCCACAAAACAGTGCTGCTTCCACAATAAACACAAGGAATCAGCACACAGCTCAATTCAGCAATCACTTGAGATACACTCCACGCTTGCGCTTCCCTTGACTTATCCAACTATTCTGCTGTTGCTCTGCTATCCTCTGGACGACTTTATACATAGCTGCTTCCAATTTATGACTGCTGGTCTTTTACAATCCTCATAAATGAGCAGAGAAAGTTCTGAAATAATATATCGGTTCCTATTGGCCTAATCGTTAAAATTCTTTAAGTTTCCAGTATTAACTATTTTGTCACCGAAGTAATCAAATTAATCGTCAAGCTTCCAGATAACTTGTTAAACTTAACTTATAATTCTGATCGCGAAACGGTTACTTCAGTGATTGAACTAACCATGCTGGGAAACAAAATTACAGATTAAATACATTGTTTATTTCATAGAAAGGATCATTTCCTCGAAAACATCCTAACTATCAATATAAATAATAAATAATTTTTTTGAAAAAAATCAATTGTTCTACATATTGAAGTATCAATGCTTAAAGCAATTATGTGTAAGACAAATCCTGTAATTTTAATTATAATTCAACAAACACGATGTGATCAGCCGAATTGTAAATTCCTGACAAATTGCTATAACATTATAATTAACTTATAAATAAAAATGAACATTTCATTCATATAATGAATCAAAAGAATTAAAATAATAATAATAATAAAATTGTAAACATTTAAATGTATTTAGATTCAAGATCTAAAGCAATTTATTTAGATTAAATATTTATTAAATCTGCAACTTTATTACTGAAGAGAACCTAGTTACGTTTCAGTAGCAAAAAAAATAAACATAGTTAAATGGTAAGAATAAATAATTATTTGCTTAAATTTTGTTGAAAATACACGTAGTAAATACATTACATAAGTTGAAAATACATTAAACTTGACTGTTATTTGAAATTGAAAAAGAAAAGTCCAATATATTTTAATAAAGAGAACCACATTTAATAAGGAGTTAAAAATATATTTTCATTTCAGCGGAGTAATAGACATGAAGTGTTAAGATAGAGTGTAAATATGTTGAATAACATATTGTGGTTAATAGAGCCATGTTTTTTATAAATAAAAATGGAAGAACTGTATTTTAATTTTAAATATGCTTTTTTATTTTCAAATTAAAATTTCAAATTCTTAATTGAATAAAAAGAATTATTTAGCCTACATTCGTAGAAAATTATTACAAATGTAGAAACTGAAGATAAATTTGAATTTCTTGAAAAATGAATTGAATTAAAAGGCTTGCTTTCTATATTTTTGCTTCCTACCATTCATTTATATATTTCTTATTATATGATTTTCCATTTATTTGTTTCCAAGTTGTTTATTTTGAGAGATTAAATTTTTATATTAATCACAATCACAAACTGGATACTCCGACCTGCCAGACTCGTGAGGCACATTTTCATATTAATTTTTTTTTTCGAAATATGTATGAGAATTTCGGTATATGTAACAACAGGCTGTATTCACCTAGTACATAATAAACTTATAAATCAATCGGTAAGACATAGAAGTTTCTTTGAAAGGAGATAATAAAAATCTAATTGATATACCTTTTACTAAAATAAAATTTAGAAGCTGTTAAATTTGCATGCTGTATGGTCATAACTTTATTGCTAATTTTTTTTAAAAAAGGAGTTAATTTTATAAAGGAAAACAATTTAATTCTTAGGGTAAGTTAATCTTTTGTGAATAAACAATAGACTTTGTATTTAATTAATGTGTATAGATATGAAATAGGGAAATTATTATCATTCCATTGAAGGATTTAAATGGCATGCTAATTAACATAAAATCCAGGAAATTTGAAGTAGTCCATAATGACTACTGAATATTGTAGAATATCAGCGTTATATATGCATATTGAAGACAATCTCATAGGTACGAGCAAGAATCAGTCTGTTTTCACCTAAAGAATATTAACAGGGCAGTCATAAATATCAAATGACCCACTTAAAACTTTATTGTTCGAAATTAATCTCATCATTATTGCCATAATATGCCAGAAATGAATGATGAACTATTTAATGAAGTTTGAATTGTGAGATAGCTTCTCTAAGTGATTCATTCTTTCCGTTTAGATTTCAGGAAGCTCTGTCTCTATTCTTCCATTCGTCCAACTTCTTGCGTTAAAAGTGTTTTTCTATTAAAAAAAGTATTTTAAAAAATACTAAGTTTTTGTTAGAATTTCTATTAATTTCTGTTGTCATATTTCACAAAATATATTTCTTAATGAGAAAAAAAGAATAGAAAGGTCTTTCCATACTTGATATAATTATCTGTTATGCTTGTATAGCAATACTCTTCTTTATTGATCATATAATTATTATAAGATCACCAAGCCTCATCATACACAAGAAACTATCTTGGCAGTATATAGCGTTTTCTTGTTCATTGACAGCTATAATACATAAGTATAAATCAATTGAAGTTTATTGATGCTTGTTTAGTTTCAAAAAATGGTGTTTTTCTAGAAAAAGCTTCCCTTCTATACTGTGTTTTGATGCCAAAAACTCATTCATCAATAATTTTTCCATATTTAATTACTTTTCTGATTTAAAAAATACAAATAAGAGTAAGTTTATCAGTTAACCATCAACTATAAATCAATATTTCCAGAGTAATAATCTCGCAATAAAATTATAGTTCCTAATGAAATGAATTTAACTAAAATTAACCGCGAAAATTTAGTTTAGTACTAAGCAATCCATGATATACAGCTTATTCAAATAGTTTTGATATGCATAGGATAAGTATAATAACCAATATGTCTTTACTATATTGGTTATTGGGTTTTGGTTAGCTGAGAACATTTTCAATAGATTTGTAAAAATATAAGCACTTATTGATAGTAAAATTTAGTTCTTGAAGTAATTGAAACCAATAAAAAAAATCTTCCAAAATTTAAACCCAAATATTAAAAATGTTTACAGATATTCTGAAAAATATTTTGAAATAATTTTAAATCAAACATATTTTGTGATACGAAAAAAATACACCATTTATTTCTAAGTTTAAATTTTTAAAGATGTTCTGTAAAATTATTTAAATACAACATGTAAAAATGGTCTTTAATTTTTTTATAGAATTGTGAAAATAGCAAAGCAGAAAGAAATCGAGAGAGAATATTTGAAAGATATCGAGAATATGCAATCCTTGCCCTACAAGTATTTAATAATTTTAAAGAAAGTAAAGAATATCTAATCTAGGGAGTGATTATTTCAATAATTAAGCCTTGTAATCAATTACAGTAACACTAAAGTCTAATTCTTTATTTTTCATAATAATCTTTTTGTAAAATTTTTCCTATGAGTATAGTCTTATTATCGCTATAAAGATAATATGATAATTAAATTTTCGTATATGATACGTCTGTGCATCAAAAAAGAAATATTAATTGTGTTATGAGCGATGATATGTAATGTTTTCCATATAATTCTAAATTCTTGAAATCTGATATAATCTGAAGAAAAGAGTTCACGTCCTTTTGATTTAAAATAATGATGTATTTCGATAAATCAGAAAAATTCATTAAAAATCTTTTATTTTTTATTTTAAAAAATACTTTAGTTCTATTAAAATTATAATTTTCCCATTCTATCATGGATATTTTGCTTTATCACCATAATGAATTTTGAAAAAAAGATTGAGAAAACTATACTGATTTTTGGATCTAATGTGTATTCTTTGGTAGAAATTCTTCACAAAAATAAAGATTTCAACCCATCTTCGAATAGTAATTGCCACAGATCATAACTGTGCGATCATAAAATATTTTTAAGATAGCATCCTACAAATTTAGAGTAATAAAGTGTGCGCTTACAAACAATACAGGCAGAGAAAATATTGCATCCAACTATTAATTTCATTAAATAATTTAAGATCAAGATTAAACTTCAATATAGATATGACTTTTTTTAGTCCTCGATCTTTGCAGTTTGAAAGCAATATAATATGGCTGAACTAGCTGGGCAACATAATAATAAATATTTCCAATTTTACGACTTAAGGAGAAATATAGATATGTGCCACCAATGCTGATCGGTAGTGAAAACTCCTGCAATAGGTGGTGCCTAAAATCGAAAAATCTCCCAAGTATTCTCATAAAATCATTTATGCAGAACGCCTTTATTGCAAGAAGCTATTGTCAGGTTGTAGAATTTGGAATTTTACGACCCACGAATTTCTGAAGGGGTTTCCAGCCAATAATATGGCCACGCAAGAAAAGGCTGACTTTGCTCCTTCTAGGAATGCTATAGAAGGAAATAAAATACATTTTTATGAAAATCGCTTCAACCCTCTCTTGTCGGTAGACATTACACGATTCTTTGTTTTTATGAAATCCTAAGTGTCTGAGGTACCGCTTCCTCTCCGCTTTTTAAAAACCTCTTTTCATAGTATTTATTGTCTGGAGGCTATTGGGGTGTTATATATGGGATCAAAGTTGATGTGCTTTGTGTTTAAAACCTATTTTATATCAAGAAGATAAAGATGAAAAATAATCAGTAATTTTAATGATTCTCTATTCCATTTTTATTATAAAATATAAAAAAATATTTTGGGTAGAGATGGATTTATTAAATATATTTAACCATTCATCAAATTATGAAGTAGTACAATTTTTATTTGATATTATTCAAAGCCAATGCATTAACATGTAACTAGAGATTAAAATAAAAATCAATCAGAATGGTCCATTAGTCTGATTATCATATAGAATTCTGCCCTGGAATACAATCACCTTGTTAGTACTTTCAAGTTATTCTTCCAACAGCATGTTAGCAAAATTCTAAGAATGAAGATATGCATTTAACCGAATTATTTTCTTTCAAAAGTTTTGTAGTTAATTAGGGAATCATAGACTCTAAGTCTGACAAACTGCTTTCAATTTGAATGATGCAAAAATAATAATAAAGAAAGAAAGAATTGTTTTTAAATTAATGTGTTTAAGTATTCTTTATTTTTGTTTGTTAAACTCAATTACTCTGAAGTTATTAACTGTTATGTTCAAAAAGTTACTACAGAGTAATTCCACAATATATAAACGAAGTAAATACTCATTAAAAGATTGTATAGATTTTCTATATCTTTCCATTATTTAATATTCTAAATATCTTTGGCAACAGCATGATTTCCAGAATATTTTTCGTTCCCAAAATAAATTCCAGTGCTGTTTACAAAAGAAAAAAAATAACAACGGAGTCAATTGACTCCATGTCTCTGACCACGTGATGAAATTCATGTCTAAAGTTATGATTAAAAAGTCAAAAAGCATTTCTAGTAAAGCTTACTTCAGAATATTATTTTTTCAATATTAATGCGAAGATTAATACTAGAATGTTTATAGAAATACCTGAAGACAAACTTGTGCGAGAAAGGGAATATTGGTAAAATAACGGGAACATTTAAATCAATAAAGGTTTAGTTTAAATTATTAGAATTAATTTTAAGGTATAAGTTATATCAAATAAATACCAAGTAATTCTATTAACCAAAATCTCGTTTGACATTGGAATTAAAATTCAATACATTGGAAAGATATGCAAGCATTTCAGGTAGGCATTTAAGCTCTTCTTTCCTTTCCTTTTATGGCGGAACGAAGAGTCAATATAAACAGCAAAATGTTCACAATTTGTGATATTATATCTGAAGAAGTTTTCTGTCCTGCATTACATCCTTAAATTCCAGTATCAAAAATTCATGGCAACAGCAAATATTATTGAGTATAAAGATTAATTAATAGATTCTGAAAATATTAGTCACTTTAAAATTATCAGTTCTTCACCAAATCAATAGTTTTAAAAACTCTTCATATGAGCTCATTCCTTCAGCAAAAATCGATTCTTTTACGTTTATTAATTTAATGCTTACAGTAATTTTCCGTGCAACAAGCTCTCACATCAGTCCCTTTTCTTATAATTAAATATTTGGATAAGGCAGTGCTTATACATATTCATGCAGTGTGTAAATAATAAATGCCTCCGGAAAACATTCGCTTATGATCTCACGTAAATGTTAATCTTGCCGCATAATAGATCACAATCAAGGCGAAAGTTCTGTGCCTTTTAGAAAATGAAGCTTTCTGAAACTTTCAGTTTCTCAGAAAGAATGGAATTTTGTCAAAAATTAAAATTAGTAGCTTAAAAAGGTGTTCCCCTAATATATAATAACTCTCCTTATTTTGATATTTTTATTTGACTAAAATTTTCTGCAATTGTCACTCATCATTTAAATAAATCTTGAATCTCTATTTTTTAAATCATTTGATAAATTATTATTTAGTTATTTTATCATAATGACGATAAATTTGACTAAATGTTTTAAATTATTCAGTGAAAAATATGCGCATTATCTGATATATAAAATAGAGCCACTGTAGAATATATCGAGTTTGGTAAATACATTTATATTTAAAATTCAGTACTAACTATTATAAAATCCTTTAAAAGGTCTTTCTTTTAATTATGTTTAATTTTGAGTTAGCATTCCTTGAATGAAGTATATATTCCCATATTTAGTTTAGTTAATTATAATCCCATCTCATCATGAGAACACATAATTTTGAAACTTACACAGGAAATTTTAATTACAATTGGATTTCAAGTCCAGTATCGCTTTTGTTATCATTAGAATACACTTCATCACAGTTTTAAAATTCAAATATTACCATCTCTTTAGTAAATATGCGTAAGAGTTAATCCTTGTCAAGTTCTCCAACCAGAGGCTGTCAATGATACTTTAAGGATTTGCTCTTTTAAAAATAAATTAAGAGAAATTATACCAATTATATAAGCCTTTTTTCAGAAAAGGACGACAAAGAATGCAATGAATGAAAAGAAAATGATAGAGTGGAAATTATGAAAGAGTAATTCAATGATCTTGTTTTACTTGAAGACAATAAAATAAATTATATAAAATTGCTTTAAGGTGCTTATTTAGAAAGGTTAAAATAATTGTAAATTATTTGGTTTTGTAATGAAAATTATTTGAAACGAAGTACGAAGTAATTTCTTCTTGAAAGAAATTGAAAAATTCTTCACTCCTTAATTCTAAAGTTTGTTTTAATTGGGGCATTGATGCTTATTCCAAACAAAATCACTTCCTGAGTAAAAATTAATTGGGTCAAATTTGAAAATGGACAAGTGAACAAAATCACAAATTTCATGGAATTGGTAAAATGCCTACTGTGTTTTAATGAATGACATCAATTTGGTCATTAATCTAACAAACTGGGAGATGGTAATCATATTTTTTAAGCTGAGATTATCGTATGTTTAGAAGTAGTTAAACGTGTATTTTAATTTTCTAAGGAAAAGCATTTATAAAATAAGTATAAACAACAAAGCAAATACCATGACATCCTCTAATTCAGAGAGCAGTAAAACATTTAGCATCTTTTTAAATCTAAAAGTAAACAGTCTTAAATCAATCTTCTTTTTCAAATTTAAAGTAATTTCATAGAAAAAAGTTGATATAGGTTAATGAAAAAGAAAGAAAATTGGTGTAAGACATGATGGATAACTTTAAATAAGCAAAGAAAGTTTCTAATCGCCACTTAAAAAATCTCTCAGTTAAAACGCTTAATTCAAGTTTGAAAAAGATATTGGAATATTAAAGACATGGGTAGAAAAGTTTTTGTATTCTGACTCCAATTCACATTCATCGCAATAACTAAATCAAACAGAATATTATTTTCTTCGATCATTTTCTTGGCCACATCTAACGTTTCCATCTGTTTGCCAGTAATAAAAGCAGCCATGGTGGAATTAGTTGGACTTTTCACTATAATACGGAAGGCGATCTCACAGCTTCTAATAAGAATACTGAAAATAGTTGCCAACAATTTCTTTCCATGCATAAAAAACCCCTTAAAGTATTTAAATTTATCAGTGAATACAAATAAAGAATTTTTCTGCTTCGTTAGCATCGAACAGCGATTGTCTCTTTTTCAATGACCAAGGTAAAAAAGAAAGACATTACAAATTCTCCTTGTTCATTTGCATCTATAATTATCGTTTTAAAAGATATCTTTTCTTCGTAACCATTAATTAAATTGCTGGTTACAAAGAATAAGAATTTCTGTTAGATACGTTTTACTCTTTTTATCTACCATATTACGACGAAAAATGCATAAAGCATTGTACAGTTGAAATTTTTAAATTTCATAGTAGAGTTAATTTCATTTGTTAAATTCACAGTAGAATCTTATAGAATTATATGTATTATTTCAGATATTGATTCTTTCTTATAACATAGGAGAAAATTCCTTTAAACAGGTGATATATTTTAAAATCAAATGGACACAGTAAATTTATGTTTTAGATTCCGTAAAAAAGATATTAAATAAGTAAAATTAAAATGTTTTTTAGTCCCATTAATTTGATATGATGTTAACTTTCTCTTTAAAAGTTTTTCTTTGGAAGTTTTTTTCAATGCAATTATATTTTCTTATCATTAAATGTTGAATAGACTTTGAGCATAAAACTAATTAGTAATTGTTTAATGCTGCTTTTTTAATGTTTTTTAACAATTCTTTTCATGAGCGTCATTAATAGATCAGCAGATAGATTTCTAATTTTTAATAATATCAGCAACAGTATTTAGATGCTTATAATAAAAATATCCAGATTCATGTGGTGCAATGTTCATTCTTCCCATTTCCCAATGAATGTTTAGAATGTTTTTGGTGATCATCATCCAAATTGAATAAATTAAACTTAGAAATTGGTAATAAATATAATGAATGTCTTCTCGAATCGTTCCTCATTAGATAAGTTCTAAGCCGTTTGAGAAACATATTGTCTCAGCTTTTGAATGAATATATTCATGAATAGCGTGAATCTATTCACATTATAATATGAAGACTTTTGAATGAAGTTTTTTATTATGTGTGTGTAAAAGAGTTTGTATTAAAATATAATATATAGAGAAGCTATATGTTATTAACGGAATTTTCATGCCTTAAATTATGAAACTGAATCCTTTAAAGATTATTGTCGACTTTTTCATGAACTGCTTTATTTTTCTAGAATTGCATTGCCTCTTTAGACGTGCATTACTTACTTTAAAAAATGTGTTAATATACTGAATGCCATAATCTATTGTTTGTTTATGTTTATATATCATTTCATAGCCGAATTATTTAATGGCGTAACCCTCATTGTAATCAAATGGATAGATATATTTCATATAGATTATTTTAATAATTTTGCAGCATAATCATCCAATTCCAATTATTTTTCAAATAAAGAAACCTTTATTTGATAGATTAATGAATGCAAGAAAAATTGTCAATCTAATAAAATATATAATTCTCTGTCATCATAACTTTATGGTAAAAAATATAATATTCCAGATTTTCAACTATACCAATTCATTGCCATTAAGAGAAATTCAAAGAGATCAGAGATTCAAAGAGACAGTCTGAATAAATTATTATTCAGTGTTATTAATGACAAAATAAATATGGTAATATTTTTAGACGAAAAACAAATTCTTCGATATTCAAATATTCATTTATAAAAGTGTATTGTATTCTTATTAAGAGATTCTTATTACGAATACAGAACATATTCTTATTAAAGTCAATGATACAAACTAAAAGATTTTTCATATGTTTGCTTAACGAACTATATTTTCAATATATGTATCCAAAAGTATTTATTCAAACATACTCAGCCTTTTTGAATGGGAGAATCTATGCTGTCAACAGTTAGAGAATCAAATGTTATTTTTCTCATTGTCACTTTATTCATATACAAGACAAATATTGGATTTTTTCTGATGTGTTTCACTTTGCTTGAAAATGAAAGAAAAGACAATAAACCTATCAAATAATGCATGTTTTAATATTATGTAAAACAACAGGCAATTATTCTCTTGGTAATTTTATTCATAGCACAAAATATAATTGATCATACATCTAACGCATTAGCGAAATTACCTTCATTGCATGCTGCCGAGTTTAAGTTTATATATTTATCTCCCTTTTATTTTTGTCACTCTTGCTTACTATCACTTGGATACATTGACTTTAAGTGCGTGACCAACTGACATATTCGCAATTTAAAATATTAAAATAAAAACCTACAGAAATTTATCTACTTTGTTAGAATGTATCATTAAAAGAATGCTATTCTCTAGGAACAAGAATGTATTTAGGTAAAACTTATGTTTATTGTAATATTTACAAATAAAAATAATTGCCTGATTTCTTCAGGTTTATTTAGCGATTTGAGTTCCGTGTTTTCAAAAGAAATATTTCTATCTTCTATAAAATTCCTTAGCAACAAATAAAGTCTTATATAAACAAAAATTAAAGGTTTTTTATAAAGCAAATAAAAGATAATTGCTCATTGTTGCATATGCGTTCCTTTACAACCTTTATTTTTAAAAAAAGCTTTTTTAATACATATAAGAATGCTCTGCGAAATTAAAAAAAAATTATTTATGCTTATTTATAAGTTAAAGTTTTAAATTTATGGATGTGTATAGATTATTTGATATTAGTTTTTAGATTGTATACCTTTTATATTGCTTTAATCATATAACATAAGAGATTTCAAATTGAAGGAACAAAAATTATTAAATAATATTTAAAAAATTATATTATTAAATGAAATTTTCAAAACCGATAAAAAATATGGACTAATTTTTCTAACTTTTATGGCACTTTTATTCATTTCAAGTATATTTAATAACTCTGCAAAATGAATATATGCATGCGTTTTCTAATATATTATTGAGGTAGTCAGTTGAAACATGAAATATTGTAAAATAATCGAGTATGAATGCAGATTTATCTTTCGATTCGAACAAAATTCATTTAATGGAAATTCTAATTAATTGGGTTTTTTTTAATAAAAACAATTTTCAGAAAAAATATTTAAAAAATATTTATCTAGATAATTTTTTACATTTTATAAAACTCCACAATTACTGAATTTTAGTTTCAAATTTTTACACTTCGAAAATTATTTTCGTTTATTGTGAAGAGATTTTAAAGTAATCGTCGGAACTAAATATGAATTTCAAAAATATTAAATTCAGTACTTTATTGTTTAAAAACTTTCTTCACTTCCTTAACATCTATTTCCCCCTTTTCTTTTGTGATTTTGCTATTTCTAAACGTTTTATATTGCCCTTTTATCTAACTAAAAATTATGAATTATAAAATTAAAAAATTATCAAAGAGCAAAGATATAAAAATGAATAATTTTGATGTCAGAAATAGATTTGAGTTTTGATCTAACATCACAAAAAGATGAATCATATTATTTTTGAAAAATTAAATTTCATTTTTTGTCACATTTAGATTGTTACAGAAACAGGTACAATACCTTTTAAATATGCTAATTTTAAAGATTTAACCTTCATTAAAATAGATACAAAATTACTGAGAAATATTAAATAAATTCCCCTCTTCTTTATTTGTAAAAAAAATCGTTGATGAATATCTAATCCAGCATCAAAAAATATAAATATTACCTGATATCAATTATTTGATCTTTGGAAATTTCTTGTGGATTGAATAACTGAGTAATGATTTACAGTAACTAAAGGAAATATTTTCTTTTTACAGAACGAGAAAATTAACCAAACAGCAGTTGACTTTAATGCTAATGTCAATTACAATTCATATCAAAGCATAAATGATAGCTAAAATATTCTTACAAAATTGTGCAATGTTACAAATGACAAGCAAAACAATCATGCGATATTACACTATGTAAATAATGAGCGAAATTCCAATGTTGAGCGAAATTTCCAATGCAGGACAATCTCAAAATGTAAAAAAAAAAAAATGATTTAATTACTGTATCAAAGAGTCACTATATACATAGAATGGGGGTAACATTTTGAGCTACAAACATCTGTTTCTGATTCGATTGCATGCGAGATATCATCATTTGACATACTGTAATTTTTTTAACAACCTGGATTATTTTGCCTGAAGGGTGTAACTTTGAAACTTCTAAAGCCACGCACGATCCACAGCTTTATCCTCTGTATAAAATATGAAAGATTCTCTTGCTCTCATCTTAAAATAAAATGCATTCTTGGACGTGTCGTAAAGTCTTCAAAGAAATAGGACGATGAGGTTGTGAGCTGAGGTGTGGTTCAAATCCTCTCAACCGTAAAGCAAGAATGACATTTGGCGAGGAATGTGTCAACGAAATGTTAAATACGGAAAAGGATGAGTGTCATCGAAATGTTAAACCTTAGAAGAACCTCGCAGCTAGCCGAATAACATACTGATTTATAAACAGGCAGTCTGTAAAATATTGTAAAATGTAGCGTCTACCCCTATGGCAAAAAGATATTTTTCATAGTATTAGGAAAAGAAATATTTATTTTTAGTATTACAGTGGCGCAATATGAAATTCAGCAAAATCGAAAAAGCTAATGTGATTTAAAATGTATTTTGAGTAACAAATTCAATTTCGAATATAGAAAATTCTTTTTATACTTATATTGTAAGATTTAAATGTATCTTTAATGGATTAAAATACCGAATTCCATTAAATTAATATCAGGATTTAATGTAATATCATTGTTACATAACAAACGGAATTTCGAAGGCTATCTAGTAGATTTTATAATGTCATGTTATTTAACCCCATTTATAATGCTCAGGATATACATAAAAAATTTGGTTATGAGTTATTTAATCTATTTAACGTGTCAATGAGTCGATTTTTTATGAAAACGTAGTCTAATAAAATGTTTTCAACTGAATCTGACAAAAATTTACAAAGGATCTAGCAACAATGTACAACGAATCTTGCAAGGATTTTATTTGGTGAATTCTTGTCTTTAGCCTAATTTAAGTTGCCAAATATATTTTAAAACAAAATTGTTTAGTAAGCATTTAATCAATTTTATATGTAAATGAATTAACTAATAATAAAAACGGTCTTTAATCACAATGATTTGATCGGACAGATATGCTTTTGTCTACGTAAGCATTAAATGTAAAACTATTCAAAATTTAAAATGTTATGTTTCTGATATTTCTTTGTCTTTTAAAACATAAAATTATTTTTGTAAATTCATAATTGTTTGCTCGTTATAATAATGATATAAGTAAGCACAGATATAAAATAATTTTAATAAAGTGCATCGCATCGTAACAAAAAAGTTTTATTGTAAATCACATTAAATATAGATCAATCTAATTGGCTCGTCTTTCTTTCGAAATGTAAATTAAATTGAAAAAAAAAATACAGAAAACATTCACTAACAATTTTTAGATATTCAGATTTCAATTAAAATATTTACTGGAAAAATCAGCGATTTTTTGACACATAAAAATCACATTTTTCGAATTTTCTTATAAATGAGAGGGATTATAAAGCACAAGTTCCCATCGATGATATATTTAGGAATTAGAAAGAATGTGATTTTTTAAATATTAAATGACGTTTTGAAGTTTAAACAAAGCATTGTGATCAATGCAAATTATAACCAGTGTAAATAATATACGAATTATGATGGTTTTTACACAAAATAAATGCTTATATCTATTACTAATGAAAATTACAGTGTGTACTTGCGCTAGCTCTATAGGCTATTATTTGACCTACTATGATCAAACTTGAAAACATGTATACCATGTAGAGGTGCAAATGTGGACCTCGTAGCGATGTTTTTCTTTTAAATTTCAGCTATAGTTTTAATTAATTTCAAATTAATTAGAATTTGGGAATTTTTCCCAGATAACTTAGAAAAACTGTATTGTACAAAAATAAATGTTACGTTTTTCTACATTTCTTTAAATAATACCAATTTAATAGTAATAAGAATATCTGCTGTAAAGTTTTTTAAAAATATTTGTACTTGCTGTATTTTGAATTTTTTTAAATTAAAATTTACCTAATTTCCAACAACTTCTTATATTGTTGTTCTGAAATCTGACCTTTTCCATTGTTTCATTAAATACTTAAATGCCTGATTCCTTTTATTTTATGGAAAGCTAAAGAAAAAGGATTCTATATAATATAAGCGTAGTTTAATTATTTAATATATGTACAGCTGTAATAAGACGAATAAAATGGGGAAATTGCAATACTACGAAACTCAAAAGATAGATATTTACATGATTACCCCGTTATTTACATGACGCAATATTGTAGCGTTATGATGTAAATTGAATTAGAAATGTTCTTGCATGCAATAAAAAGACCTTAACTACGGCAATTAAAACAACGCGACCTTAATATCAGTGAGATTTTAAACAGTAAATTATATAAAATCGATTTACTGAAATCAAATAGAAGAAATATTCCTAGAATTTCTTCTGGTAGTCTAAAGTTACTAATGTAAAATAAAAATGGGCAATATCTATTATTGGGGACAAAAGATTTCGTCGGTGTTTTTTCACGTAAAAAGTGTATAGTGAAATAATTTCTTGATTATATGAAAAAATTAAAATGAGCTAGAACACACTGATAACGCACATGAGGATCTTAAGCTTTTATGTGAATTACATATTTGATAAATCAATTAAGTACTTCTACCTGGATGTATCTGTCAATTATTTTTCCAAAAGAGAATACATCATGAATGCTTTTTAAAAATATGGCAACTAAATGTGGGCATTTAATTTATACGACCAACTCTCTTGTACTAGATGTGTGCGATATTTTATTCACAAAAGTTGTTCAAAATTGAGAATAAAATTAGGTATGCAAATGTAAATTTCACAGAGGTCATTGGGGTTCAATCTGCATCTTACTTTCCATATAGTATATTTCCATTACTAAACCAATATAGGGAAACGTTTTCCACTGATAATCTTAGCTCCCTCTCACCGAAATAATTTGCACAATTCCTTTTGGAACCTTGAAAATGGTTTTCTTCATTAAATTATATTGTAGCTAAGTTTCAAATTATCTGTTTTATGAAATTATATCTAAATGTTACGTTTTATGAGATAAAAAATAGTGTTTCCGAATAATTTCTTTCAAAAAAATCTAGAAAAAAAGTAATGGCACGTAATGTACAAACATTATACTTTAATTTTGAACTAAATATACTTTATAAGTAGCTACTGAAAGAAAATAAATATAGAGGAACATATTTACGTAATATATATCAGAACAAAAGTCTAAATTAAAAGCATTTGTCATCTTTAATGATGTATTCAAAAATTGAACTTACTAATTCAAAGGCTTCATTAACATACAAAACTTCATATAATGATACATTTGATTAATTTAAAAGTCTTTATCCGTGTTTCATGACATTCTAGTGAAAGGAATGAAATTGAAAGTGAATCTAATACACTTTTTTGTAGCTATTTTGCTTAGCTGCCTGTGGAGATAGAAGGTATTTGAATTTATTTTCTAAATTCACTTTTGCTACCAAAGAAAACTTTAACTTTTCGTACTGATTGAAATTTAATTTAGATTGAAATAGCTGTCGTTGGATGGAGATAGAATTCCTTCAGCTTAATTGGGACACTTTGAATAATTCAAGTGACTGAGCAAAACGAGAATCTTTTTAGTGAAGATTTTTTTTTTTTCAAAATTAGTAAGCTACTTTGAATGCAGATTTAAACATCTTCTAAAATGCGCTGCCTTGCATAGTTTAATTTTAATTCCTATTTTATTTGGTTGAGCGAAACTGTTTTTAAACAAATAAAAGACTAACAATGTATGCATTGTAACTTTAGAAGGACTTTCGAAAAGAAGTGGAATCTCTTACTATAACAATCATTAAAAATCATTATATCGTTTCTTTTAATCAAAATGTAATTTCAGTGTATCTCTTAGTATTGCATTTTGCCTAAATTGAATGCATATAATAGCGTCTGATTGGCACTTACATAGTTTTTTTTCTAACATTCCTTAATCTAAAAATTCTTTAATTAAAATTGATTTTTTACACTGTAGCCATTTATATTTGAATGTATAAATTTTATATTTTACCAATTTTATAATTTTTGAAAATTATATACGTTATCACTTCCTATGCTTCTTTTAATAGATTGAGTAAAACACTTAACTAGATAAGGAATGCATGGTTTATTTATTAAACATAATATAGCTAAAAGGAAAAAAAATAACATCTTAAATTCCATTTTTTTATTTTTTTTATTAAGGATCAAATAATTAGGTGATATTTTGACGCTTTAACAGAATTTAATTTCACACTATTTATTTTTATCTATTTTCAGTAAACCACGATTTCCATCCTACTATAGAGTTAGCTGAATCAGATTAACCTTTTCTCTCCAAATATTGAATTGCCTCTATAACCTCATTATGAGCAGAATACATGCAAGAATCTCTTTGATCTTATCGAAACGATTTTTTAAAATTCCATTTTGGAAATACGCTTTCTTCCATACATTTTGGTCTGAAATAAATAATTTATTATTCACATAAAAGAATTAATTTTAGCTGAATCTCTGAAAGATAATCTAAGAAATAATCTACATTTTCTTACATGCAGTTAAATTCAACAAAAAAAAATTATTTATTATGAAACGATTGACTCAAGTTCAGAGTAATTTTTGATAAATTGCATAATTTATAATGCAACCTTAAAGATATGTTCGAATTTCTGCAAGTTTCTGATGGCTGGCATTATTTTGTCTTTTTGAAAGGAAATCAGGTCTCATATAAACGAGTTTTTGGAACTTAAATTATAAATTGTACAGAGAAATTCATTTATATTTTTAATATTGCAGAAATATTATTAAATAAGAATGTTTTATAGTCGTTAATATAAATACATACTTATAACTAATAGCATCAAGTACATTTCATTAATTAAAAGCCATTTTCTAGCGAACATCTGAACAAAATATGTCAAATACAGAAAGCATGCTTAAGTAAAATAATACATTTAATGGTTAATCAGGCCACAGTTGGGATTATTTCTTTCTTCTCATGAATAATAATTATTTATTCCTTAAATGGATAGCTGTGAATAAGCATAGATTGAATTGGATATGACAATTTTACTCAAAATTAACTCATTTATGGAATTAGAGACTACTATAATTGTTTTATTATTATTCATATCAAAATCATTATTATGAATATCTAATATCAAAAAAGGCATTTAAATCAAATTATATCATTATATTGGAACGTTTCTGAATGCATGTTCATTTGAGCTTGAATGGACAGCAGGTGTCTGTGAATGTAAATATGTTTTGGAGAAAAATAGGACATTTTTTAAATATTCGCCTTAATCCAGTAATTTATTTACAAAATATGAAATTGAAGTAAAAAATAATTTAAAAAAAACAAAATCCTAGAGATTTTATTATTAATTCTAATTTTACGCACATGCTACTGAATCGGAAACTGAACTACTGACAGATTGAAGAGAAAATTTTAATGAAGAGAAATTCCTAAAAAAGATTAAAGATAGAAAAAAAAGGTTCAGTCATAACAATAAATAATCAAGTGCGATTTTTTGTATCTAGAGAGTACGACTTATTTAAGATTAGTATCGAATTTCTTGTCATTGCAACATGGTAATTCCTTTAAAAACTGGAGAAAGAACCACTGTCTTTAAAGAATACCAAAAAATGGTAACAAATATTTTTGAGGTTCCAATAATTTTTTTTGTCTTTAAAAATTCAAAGACATTGAAATATTACAATAGTAAATAATATTAAATGAATTGCAGAAAATGCGAAAAATTTATTAATCAACCATTGTAATTAAAGTATATAATCAGATTGGCAACAGTATAAATGGAAAGCTTTAAAAATTTATTTACTGTTTGTTTGACTGCATAATTTGTATTTTATTTCATTTTGGCATTACACTGTTATCTGTAGCATTAAGAAACCTCTCCTCTACAATAGCTCGACTATAATTTGTATTTTATTTCATTTTGGCATTACACTGTTATCTGTAGCATTAAGAAACCTCTCCTCTACAATAGCTCGACTATGCACTGGACATTTCAAGGGCATGATGATAACACCAACTGGTACTAAACCCAATCCCAATGCAAGCACTGTCCTCAATCCTAACCAACTCCGGAACATGTTTTTAACTGTCAAACCATTATACGCTCCTTCTTCCTCCTTGAAGCACTAACAATTGAGATCCTCCACGGCCATCGGGCTCCAGAACTGGCAGATCTCGTCACCAAAAATTTTTTCGTGGAATATAGATTTTATTTGCACTTTGCAACTTTATAGACACGACAACAACAGCAACATCTGTAGCATTGTTATTTCTACTTAAGCATCAACTTAACTAAAACTATAATACAGAAAGGTTTTATTTTGCCCATCTTTGCTTATATTTTATATGCTTAATGTTTTTCGGCATTTGGTAAAATTAATAGTTTGTTAGAGTTAAGACAATGAAAACTCTTTTCTTAAATACATTTATGAACTAGATTTTTAAAACATATTGTCTACGTTTAATATCGAAATCATAAATATTCAAAGTTCATAATGTAACCCGGATGTGGCATATTATTATAATGCAAACAACGTATATAAAAATCTCAAGATATGGGTGAAAATTTTCTCTTCTTCATAAAAATAATTTTGTTCATTTCTATTCTATGCTTACAGTACGGATTTTTCTTTCAATTAATTCATAATATTCCACAAACTCTTGCATCCGTCTTTAGTAATAATGTATAATATGCTGAGAAACTCCGGTGTATCTCTAATGTTTTTATCAAAACTTTTTCATCCAGTATTACGCAAGAAGATAAATGAGATACTACACTGGTAAAAGCCCTAAGAAGAAATATCTAAATAAACAAAAATAAATCGGGCAATATAAATGCGCATTCATTTTTAAAATTTCAATTAGTTTAATGAGGTAGGCATAAATTTTCTTAGTTTTTTTATATAGGTGATACAGCTTTAAATTACTGCAAATGAATAAAAGCAACTATGAGTAAAATTGTAAATCCAATTATCCAGGAAAAAATTGTATCTGATGACATCAAAAAAGCTCGAACTTTGCGTGAAAGATGGATGATGAACCATGGTGTTAAATATTATAAATATCCTTTTGATTATGAATCGTTTTATGGATCAGGTAAAATTATGCATTTTCTAAGATATATGAGAATCCAATCTACTTTTTGCTTCATTTCATAACCATTCCAAGTATAAGATGTTTTCAAAATTAAGAAAATTTGGTATTTGTTTATTAACTGCATGCCAATGGCGGAATTTAATAAACTAAATGGCATTTTTGTAAAATGTGACTTATATGCAGAATAATAGAACAGCTTAAGGTATCCAAATACCAGTAACTAAAATAATTTGCTTAACTTTAACATTTTACCAATTTTCAATTATTAATTTTTGATAAATCTTTTAGTAAATACAATGTCTTTTACAATTTTCTTGATCATTAATTAATCTTAATCATTAATCCGTTATTCACAGAAAAATCAAGTAATAGATATTTTTTTAAATTCAAATCATGTTTATCTTTGTATATTATTTATATCTATATCTTATATTATTTATGATCGGGTGTCGTGTCAGTAATCTCAGAGCTTAATGAACATTTAGCGATTAAATATAAATTACTGGAAAAATTTAAGTAATTAAATAATATAATATTCGAAAATAAACTGCATTATATCAAAAGTCATCCACTACCAAAAATTATGAGCATGATTATCAAAGGAATTTAAAATATTTAGTTTATTTTGATTGTTCCGATTTTAAGAGTGCAGCGATAAGGTAGGTTGAATATCTTTATTTCATATATCAAATTAAGTAATTATTATAATTTTTTATTTTCAAAACACAGGGGTATTCACGCCATTTCTTAAAAAATTATTTCAATACTTTTGTCACAAAATATTTAAACTATACAAATTAACATATAAAATCCCACAAAAAG
The DNA here is from genome assembly GCA_026543055.1 of Argiope trifasciata. Taxonomy (NCBI): domain Eukaryota; kingdom Metazoa; phylum Arthropoda; class Arachnida; order Araneae; family Araneidae; genus Argiope; species Argiope trifasciata. The sequence goes on from JAPMOQ010048382.1 coordinate 6,610,651, forward strand.
CTTCAATTACGCAAACAGACTTTCTCGATAATCATGATTTATTGAATTAGAAAAATTACTAAGCACGTTGCATTTCGTCTTTGTAAAAGTTATTAAATGTGATAATTAAGTAATTTCAACTTTGAGTTTCATGCTGAGCTTGAAAGATTAACTAAAACTATGTGGAGAATTCGTTACCGTTAGTCTCCTTCAATTGCCCAACAAAGTACATTGAGGGCTTAGTTAGCATCATACAGGATGTTAAATATCGACGCCGTAGGGAGCACATGCCCATGTCAACTCTTGAAGACGACGTCTGCTGCATGTTTGTAAAGTATGCTGATTTCTGCAGAAATGTTGGGGTCATGAATATTAAAGACCTATTTGTCTGCCATCTTGGATTGAATTATATCGCAGAAAGTAGATTATTTTTGACATAAATGGGATCACATAATATTTTTTATTGCAGAATAAAATTAATATTATGAATATAAAATAATTGCTCCGAAATGAATTAATACCAAAATTGTTCTTTTTTTGTAATTACTGAACCTACTAAAGGGTTCAACCCTCTAAAGTACTGCAAGGCAATTCGTTATAAACGTAATTATAAAACAATGAAGATTAACTAAGCGGAAACGGACTATATATATTAATTTTAAATTCTTTATCTTTCCACCATTCTATAACCAAGAAAATTTGATCTGGGGCTATCAAACTTGCTACATACATACATTGAAGAAGGTAGATATGTATATAAAATGAGTTTTAAATCAATGCTTAAAATCAGACGCAAACAAGGAAAACTGTACCGAATTTGCATACCAAAGATCTTGCTATTTGCGCATGCTTAGTGTGTGGTTTTTGCATATGCTCGGATAAGTGCAGAGTACATATACTGCCGCTTTACGCGTGCGCGAATTGTAGCAGAAAAATATTTAAAATCGCAATCATAAAACTTCCTTTTTATTTTTGTATAACTTTAATACATTAAAACTTTCCCCAGTAAATGCTTTACAAAGTGACACAAATATCGAGATGGCAGTAATTGCATATAAAAAGGCTAGCGGTGCAACCGCGAGTCAGTCTGCGTAGGAAAGGCAAAGGAAGCGAAACTGTCTATTGTGAAATAAAGTAACACCCGCGCATAAAAGTATTTTGATTTGACTTAGTTTTTATGTGTGATTTGTTAGTATGGAAAAGAAGCGAAAAATCGACAGAGAATGCAGAACTTTCAGTATTTTGTGATTGAGTCAAGTAATAAAGCGCTATGTTTAATTTGTAATGAAACTATAGCTGTTCTCAAAGAATATAACATTAAACGATACTATGAATCGAAACATCTTCAAAATTACTCCAAGTATACAGGAAGTTTCCGGACGGAGAAATGTGAAGCTTTGAAGAGCGGACTCAAATCGCAGCAATCTTTGTTTACCAAAGCGAATACTGGACAAGAGTCTGCAACTCGCGCCAGCTTTCATGTGGCTCTTGAAATCGCAAAACGTGGCAAACCATTCACCTATGGAGAAATGATAAAATAATGCTTGATTGCCGTAGCCGAAGAAATATGCCCCGAAAAGGTAAATTTATATAAAAGTGTCAGTTTGTCAGCAAACACCGTGGCTCGGAGGGTGCAAGACATAGCAGAAAATATATCATCTCAACTGTCTGACAAAAATAGACATCATGAGTGGTTTTCTCTAGCATTGGATGAGTCAACGGATGTGTCAGATGCTGCTCAGATGTTGATTTTTATTCGCGGAGTAGATAAAAGCTATGAAGTGTATGAAGAAATTCTTCATATTGATAGTATTCACGGCACGACAAAGGGGGCAGATATTTTTAAGGGATTTGAAAATGCCATTAATAAAAAGAACATTCGATGGAGAAATTTGAAATCTATTACAACTGATGGAGGCAAAAATATGTGTGATAAAAATAAAGGAGTGGTTGCACTTGTGTCAAAGGCTGTAGTAAATGATGGTGGTTCAAAACCATTAGTCTTACATTGTATCATTCATTAACAGTCTTTGTGCGGAAAATGTTTGGATATGTCTGAAGTTCTAAAACCAGTCATATCAGTTGTTAATTTCATCAGATCCACTGGGATGAATCACTGACAATTCCGCGAGTTTATTGAAGAGATTGGAGAAAATGACTTACCATATCATACTGCCGTACGCTGGCTTAGTTGCAGAGAAGTCCTTAAGCGCTTTTTTGAACTTCGAGCAGCGATCGAAATTTTTTTTAATGAGAAGCAGTGCCCTTTTGCCGATTTAGAAAATAGTTAATGGATGTGGAAGTTAGCATTCTATGTCGATTTGACAAATCATATGAACGAACTGAATTTGAGATTGCAAGGAGAAAATCAGCTTCTCTCTGATTTATACACCAATATCAAATCCTTCAGGCAGAAAATAATACTATTTCATTCGCAATTACGTAAAAAAAAATTCCACACATATTTTAAAACATGTGAAATATTCAGTCACACTACATAGACTGGGTTTCCCGTCAATTTTGCAATCGAAACTTTGAGTGCTTTGAAGATAAATTTTGATACTCGTTTCTCAGATTTTGATGTCATTGCGAATGAAATTAAGTTTTTTCAAAATCCTTTTGATTCTGACATTGAAACCCTGGCTCCGGAAGTCCAAATGGAAATTATTGATTTACAGTGCAGTGATATGAATAAGAACAAATATCAAAATTCATCTTTGTTGGAATTTTATAAGAGCCTTCCACTGGTACAATTTGATAATTTGCATGAATTTGCTCGTGGGTTGTTTTCTGTTTTTGGTACTACTTACTTGTGTGAGAAAACGTTTTCCAAGATGAAGTACACAAAGAATACTGATCTCAATTAACCGAGGAGCATCTTAAATCTCTTTTAATAATTGGTACAAGTAAAATTGATCCACAACTACAAACTATTGTCGGTGGAAAATCGCAATTACATAAATCTCATTAGTGTTTTTGTTTTACTGTGATTAGTGGGATTCATTTCAATTATTTGTTAATTATTAATATGCTTAAGCTTAGATACTTAGTTAAGTTTTCTGCGTCATCATTTCTGTCCTTAAATTTTAGCTTGGTGGTAAATAATACCGAGTAATTATCATACTGTGTTTTCTTCTTCAACTTATCACAGCAATAGTAACAACAATAAATCATTGGCTGTCGCGGGCCGGATTGATGGCACTGGCGGGCCAGATTTGGCCCGCGGGCCGTAGTTTGGAGACCCCTGCTTTAGGGAATAGAATATTATCAGTTAATTATATGATAAAATCTGAAGCGCGTGTTTTTATGATATGTTGAAATTATTTTGTAAATTATTAAAAAGTGTATTTAAATGAGAGAATATTAAAATATTCTATATTATTTATTTAAGAATCTTTTCAACAGGAAAATCCACTGCAACACCTGGCCCAAAACTGAGACAGGCTGGAGTCATTCCTTGCTGTTGCAGAAATTTACATCATCTAGATAAAGATGCTCATGATTTACACTGCAAAGATTTTGATTATTGGAAACATAATCGTCCTGTCTTCGAAATAATGTCTAAGTACAAGCCAGATATCTTACTAAAGACCATTCATTTTAATATAAATCAGCAGAGACATCAATCAAAACCATTTGTGAGGACTCAAACCGTAAATATGCCCTTTTGTAAGTATAATATTAAGTGTTTGAATGGAAAATAGCTTTAAAAATATGTTAGTATTTGTTAGTATACAACTATAAAAATATGCTATTCTACTACTTACTTATGGAAGTAGTAAAATAGTAGAAATTCAGTACTAAACGGGAAGAAGTAAAATCTATAATAATGAGTTCGGAGATAAATATGCATTTTAAATCCATTACGACTTTGGAGACAAAATGGAAAGTTTCCGAAACATCAAGGATTTTCCCGATCTGTCCGTTAGGAGCCTAGATACATCCAGAATGCTCCTGATTGGTTCAGAAGATGTTAACCCCGCCTCCCGCCGGTATATATAAGCAGCCAGTCTGCAGAGTGGCGAATCAAGAGAGAAACAGCACAGTTGAATTAATTGGAATTAATTAATAATTAAATAGGGGTAGACCTAATAGAGAGGTCTTGAACTGAGGAGACCTGAGCGGTGGACTGCTGTGTGGCATATTCTGATGAAGTCTGCGTCTTAGCTCATTATGTCGTCTTCGGGAACGGAGCTGTCCTGAATTGGGGAGTAGTCCCGCAGTGCGAACATATGAGTAGTCCCGCAGTACGAACAGCAAAGGCAAGAGGAAACAGATGAATAGTTTTAGCCTGCTACGGAGAGACCTACGTGAGTGTAGACAGAATCCTTTAAAGATTCCCTCTCCTGCCTGAAACCTGTTTGGCCGCTTTCTGAGCTGTAGACATTGTCACTACGGAATTTCTGCCTGTGGACTACTGCTGCTATTGTAGGCTACTATCTGCAGTGTGCTGTCCTGTGTGTTCGTCTCGGCTGTATATAGTTGTTTCCTGTACATAGTTGTGTGGTAAATATTTGTCGTCTTTGAGCTGTCCTGTAAATAAATCTGTGTTGGTTTGTCTACTAAAGGACTGATCATTGTCTCTCTGCCATCATCTTCTCACACCGTACACACCTACTATATGAGGTGAACGAACCCGACGGATTAGTATAGGAAATCCGTAACTATATGTGTGTGTGTGTGTGTGTGTGTGTGTATATATATATATATATATATATATATATATATATATATATATATATTGTTTCTTTGGAATCCCATCATAATAATGGAATTTATAAAATATAAATATGAGTATCAGTGATTATTTAGTCTTACTCATGAATTTAAAAATCTTGGCTTTTCTTGAGTAATCAGGTTGGCTTTAGACTAAGTACTATTTTCAGAAAAAAAGTTATTTTTTTTATTAATGTTTATTAGTAGGCTAATTTTTTTTAAAAAAAATTTGAAATAATTACTACAAGCGACTGCAAATTTTATTTCATGCATGAAAATCACTTAAAAATATCTTTCAACTTAATGCAGTTAGAGATGATATTTAAAAAAAAATTAATTTGAATTTTTAAAATATTTTAATGATTAATGTAAAAATTAAGAAAAAAGTCGTTAAGAAGTAAAACTGGTAAGTAAAAAAATTCAGAAAATTAAAATTAAAAGTTCATTAATAAATATTAATTAATACATAATAATTATTGAAAACACATATTGAGTCAGAAAAATGAAGCAAGTGGTTAATCATTTAATAAAAGTATGTTCCATTAAAAGTCACAAATATATATTTATTAAAATGAATTTAAAAGCATTGATTTTTTGAGACATATTTCAATTATTCCACACATTTCATTCAATTAATAATTGTATAATACTGAAAAAATACATAAATTCGGGCATGGATTATGAAACCTATGTTAGATTATTATAAAAAATGCGTTCTTTTAATTAGCAAAGAAATAATTGTAAATGTAGGCAGATCTAATTTCTTTAGTTATGGCTACTAATCAACAATATACAAAGAGTAAAATTTAATAAGAAACATTCGCGATTAAGTGGTTTTAATTTCCTTAACAGATTTATTCATATTTCATAAGAGAAAAAAAATGAATGTTTTAAGCTTGCTTCACAGCATAATAACAAAAGAAAAATATATTGGATGAATTACTATTGTTACAAACGTAGTGTTAAGTAGTGTTAGTAATAAGAATTAATTTATAGCAGCACAAAAAAATTAAGTGGAAATTCTTATCTTTTAAGTATAGAATCAGGATAGTTTGCTTCAGTGCCAAATAATTAGCAAGTATTAAAATATGCAAAGAAACTTTTAATACAAGGAATAAGGAACAAAGTACAGGGGCTTATAATTAAAACTGCACTTTCAAATAGGTCATAATAAGAAAGCTACTGAAACCAATGTTATCAAACATAGTAATAACTTAAAGAATGTCACGAGAATTTCTTTTCACCCCCTAAAAAAAGTTCAAAAACTCACCAGTCGGGGAGAAATAGCTTTACATACAATATTATTAAACGAAATGGGACATGAAGTTACTGGCTTAAAATACGTTTCATCGTTTCTGAAATGTGTTACAAAGAACGCTCAATGCGGAGTCCACTATTTTCTGAAAGCAAGTTATATCGGATTACTGCATCACCAACAGTAGCTCTTAGCAAACCAGGAGGCATGCTACATTCATGTCGTGGATATAGCATCATCTTTCAGTTCCGCCAAATTGTTTATATTTTCGGCATACTTATTGCTTTTGAGATAACACGAATAGAAATGCTTTGTATCATGTTTCAGAAAGATTAAACATGTTAAACCGGTGTTTTCATGTCTATTTTGTTAAACAATATTGATACGGCACTATTTCACTCCTGGTGGGGAGTTTTTCAACTTTTTTTTACAGTAAAAGAAATTCCCCTGACCTCCTTTAAAATATTACCAAATTTGATAACATTTGTTCCATTAATTTTTATTTTATGACCATTTGAAAATGCTTTAATCATAGCCACCTTGTATATAGACTTTAACTGGACATTTAGATTTACAAATTTTGTATATTCTTCAAACCGCTATAAACTAGATCGAAACTATATATTTGGAGTATTATATTTGTATATCATGGTATTAAATTCATACGGAGCGAAATATTTAATTCAGGAGACTTAAATAAATTATTTAGTTAAAAGTTATCTTTATTCCTGATAATTATAATTTTGGCGACAACTGAAGTTTAGATTATTTTATAATCATCACTTCATTATCACCGATAATCGTAGAATTTTTTTTAAATGTGTGAATTCTTAATATTTCTTGGCATTAAATATTTAGATAAATATATTTTCCAGTTTTGATAATCAGACCCTTTTCTCTCTTTCCTCTGTTTCTGAATTAGATGTTCTGATTCTGATAGGATTTAGGTATGTATACTAATTGATGTATTGTAAAAATTGATTTATCTTCTCTCACATATAAGTTTAAATTATATTTTATTGCTGTAATCTTCAATGTTAGTTATTGGTCGAAAGAAATTATTTTAAGTTCAATTGTACAGGAAGTACTCAAATATTAATTTTATTGCTTTTGTAGGTGCTAACTCTCCAGAATTTCGGTTTGGAATTTGCAGCAACTGTTTCTACGATAATTACTTTTGCTAGATGTCCTTCGGAGGTAAAAATCTGATCGATTGCTGATTGAATGGTGTACAATTCGGATTACTTTGTAAAAAAATATTAAAGAATTTTTGTTCAGGAATAAAAAAAATCAGTCAAATATTTAATATCACAAAGAAAAAATAAAACATCGTTTTAAGTGATCATTAAAAGAACAGCAGTATTTTATCTCAAAAACGCTAAGAAGCTAATTGGTATAAAGCTTTTAGTTTTAGCAGAATTTGCAGTAAGTTGAATTTTTATAAGTTAGTTAAGGAATTTTCCAAATGGTTTTAAACTTATCTCTTAATGTATTAACATCTTATATTTTTTACAAGTGATTTCATATTTTGGACAGTGCAATATTATAACATAAACTAAAAAATTAATGAATCTGTTAATTCTATTTAGTTTTTATTTCACAAAAATTCATAGCTTAGTAATTTATTGTCAAAATCTAATTTTGAGATTCCATAATATTTAAAATTAGGAATCATAAATACAAAAGAAAAAAATAATTATGCATAATGTTTCCTGAATAGATGTTGATATTAATTTTTTCTTAATTTTCTTAGGCTGCTGATATTTTTTCCTTCTATCTCTCTAAGCCACCCAAATAATAATCGATCAATTACACAGTATGAATTTGAAGCAAATCCTTCTAAAATATTTAGCTTAGATTTTTTTATAAAAGGAATTTTCCATTGTTTGTTCTCAGAATTTTTGAATTTTCTGCTCTGGTTAACTAAATTTCAGTAAATCAGGCAAACTTATTTTTAAAAAACTAAAAGTCAATTGATAAACTAGTCACGAAAGAAAAAATCTTGTTAAAATAATTATTATTATTATATATTGTTAGATTTTAACTAAAAATTTAAAAGCTGAAGGTATCTGAAAAATAAAAAATATATATACTTAATTGGAGCTGAAAATTTTTAATGAGATTTTAAAATATATTTTGTCAATAAAAACCGGAACGAATTCGTAATTCATCTTTTCTGAATTATTAATCTCTGAGTATTTAATCTTTTCCTGAATTATGTTGAAAACCAATATTATTCGATACAGACACAGATTTACTTTTTTATTCAATGAAACTAGATAATTTATTACAATTGAAATATAATTACTTGATCTGGCATTTAGTCGTTCGTCTATCATCTATATATATCTAAAACAAGTAACAAAACCAAATAACGATTCTCCAGGCCACAAACACAAAAGTGAGTTTGCCATTTTTTACTCAATACGAAATTAATGTCACCATTGGTCATATAAAGATAATGTGGTTTATATCTATACTTATAATAAAGCTCAATGTGTGTGTGTGTGTGTTGGCACTCTACAGGCCAGACCGTTGGACCTACAGTTACCAAATTTGGTACATGTATACCTTGGAGGTCGGGAATGTGCACCTTGGAGCTCTTTTTTCAAATTTTTCATTAGAATTTGAATTAATTAAAATTTAAACGAAATTTCGACGTTTTTCCCCTATAACTTCCGAAAATATCATTGCTCAAACATGATTTTTATATCAATTTAAAGATTAAGAAATTAGCTTTCAAACAGTACAACAGTTTTTTATTTATAATGTAAGCTTCTATTTTTAAAGAATTTTTAAAGAAATATTTTAACCATGTTTTTGTTACGTGACTGAATAAAATAAAAGAATGCCGGAAGTTCAAATTAAAAAAAAACTATCATCGCAAATCAAATCTAAAGAAATACAACTTTCAGCACGGGACTGGATAAAATAACATAAATATAAAAAGTGATATTTTCTAAAAAAATAAATGCAAAGCAAAGGATTCTATGATCGGTTGCAATATCTAAATAATTAATTCAATAAATCTTCTTTACGGTAAACCTGATCGAATTTAGACAGGATATGCATTGGAATCCCAATTTAATGGCATATTTCTATTATCGTTTACAATATCTGCATCATTAATTCAATATATTTTTTCATTATAAAATGTGATTGTTTCTAAAAAAATAGATGCAAAGCTAAGATTTCTATAAAATCTGCAGGAGCACGTCAAAGGGAAAAAATTAGGTTTTATCATCGTGTTGCCATCATTTTTACAGAAATTCAAATTTAAAAAAACTATCATCGCAAATTAAAAGTTAAGACAGGCAACTTTTAGCACGTGACTGGATAAAATAAAATAAATACAAAATGTGATATTTTCTTTAAAAAATGCAAGTCAAAGGATTCTATGATCGTATTTAAATCATTAATTGAATAAATTATCTTTATTTATACAGGATGGAATTTATACAGGTTATTCATTCAAATTCCTTCCCAATGGCCAATTTGTAAAATATTATTAATAGGCATATATATTGTTTAATATTATTAATTTGATCTAAATGAAGTAAATAATTACATTTTATGAAGTTTGAGTCAAACAATGCATTTATGAACAATGAGTTTTAGATTTCTTCATATTTTGCTCTGTGAGCCATATTTTATAAAATATTTCCATTAATATTTGAAATAAAAGTTGCTACATCAATCAGTCTTCTAAATCAATCATTAGAATTGACTGATTTATTAAATAAAAGAATATTAGGAAAACGCGTTCTTTTAGAACTTTCATTCCGTCATCTTAAAGAAAATATTAATTTCAGGCCAATCAATGCCCGAACTTACATCAAGGCTAATGAATATGTGATTTAATTTAAAATTTTAGAACCCATTACTCATGGCGAACCAGCTGGTCGCCAAAGGCGGCTAGTATTAAATAAGTCACCTTTCTCTCAAACAAGTTTATTTCTGAAAGATACTTCAAAGTATTACTTCATTCCCTTCTCCATGAAGACAACCTTCAACAGATTTCTCCAGACACAATTACTAAATAATATATTTAACTTACCAATTTTTAAAATTTTTGTTTTGTAATTGGCTTAATGGTCATCAAGGATCATCTGCCCCTAGCAATTTAAATCTCGAGAGATAATGTAAAATAAATCTTAATAGAAACACCAACTTCAACAACAACATCAGTGTTGACAATTTCACCTCTCAATAATTACTCAATTTCGCAAGAATAATTAGCCAGTCAGAAAACTTTATTAATATTATGTGGTCATAACTAGAAATTGTGATTTCATTTTTTATTGGATGTATTTCGTACAAATCAGTCAATGTGATCAGTAAATTGTCGTTTAGTTTTAGAAAATGAATTTATTTATAACATTGAACTTTGATTAATTATGTACTATAAGAAGTATAATAAACTTATAGATACAATAGAATAAGCTGTATAATAACTTCACTTCTTTTAAATATTACATCTATACTTCAAATGACTAAATTAGGAAGTTAAGAATGAAAAATGTCAATATAATTTAAATGAGGCTGTGGTTTGTGTCAATGTCCATGCATTTCATGCCTTTTAGATATTTTCTTCATTGGTGTTGCATTATAAAATATATGTTAAAATTATATAAAAGTATAATTTTAATTTTACAAATTTACTCAAAACCGGATAAGTTTAAATAAAGCTGGAAAAATAAAGACGAAAAAGTTAAAAGAAAAAAAAATCATTAACGATTGGGGTTTTTTAACGAATGGTTATTTCCGGAATTTTCCATTAAATACAACACAACTCAAGCGATAAATTCAGTTAAAAATCCCTCGGTGAATTGAGATAATTACATTATAACAAAATTAATTAATCAGTATACAAACCAATTATGCTTGATTTTTTTCTTTCTTTCGAATAATGTCAGCAAATTCCATGATTTTTTTTTTCAATTTTAATTATAGTATTCCAATAATTTCTGAAAGTTTGATAAACAGATCAGAATAATTTATAAGTTTCGTAATAAATAATTTATTTATTATAGGTTATTATTGGATATAAAGCATTCATGTCGTAAATATTAGAAGGGTTATGGCTATAACCCTTCTTTTATTTACTGTTGTTGATATTAATCAATTTTCGAATTATACATTAACAGGAATTTTATACTCAATTAATATAGATAAAAAATACATAACTTAAATATATGATTTTTATGAATCTTTTACCGATTTTGTTGCATTAAAGATTATAATATACTTTTATGGAAAAGCAGAATTCTCTGATAGAGCTTCTATTGATCATAATTATGGTCTTTAAATCCCTCGTGACGAGTCTTTATGTTTTATTCCTTTTCGTGTACATTTATTCTTATCATGCATTTCATAACTAAATTATTGTTAGTAAATTATTCAAAACCCCAGTTGTTTTCTTAGGATTCTTCCATTTAGGCAATTATTCATTAAACATTCGTACACAATCCAATTGAATGCATAAAGGACTAATTTTCTAAAAGAATGGAATTTGTTTGAAAAATTGAACAATACATGGCTCAAAATTTTGCATTTGGTAATAGATAAGCGGTATGATTTCGAGTATGTGATCGTCTTAATGTAGAAAATAGATATATATTTTAAAATTATCTTTCAATTAAAAAAAAATGGATGTATTAGAATTACGACAAATATTAGCCAACAAAAATTAAGAATCTTTTTAATTTTTTGTTAATAAAAATTAATGAATTAATTCAAAAATTAATTTAATTTTGTGTGAAATACAAGCCACTTTCATTATTTCATCAAATGCTTAATAGTGAGAGCAAAAGATGTAACATCTGTGTAATTTGGGAAACAGATAGAAAGGGAAGTCAAAATATCGCAAAATTTGGAAAACAAAGAAACTAGCTATTTACATTTTTAATGGAGCTATGGTGTCATGGTACCATTATGAGGCTCATGTACACGATAAACTAAGCTTAAGAAAAACAATAAAAGCGTAACATTCATACTATGAGACAGTTTAGAAGAATTACAAACATGAAGCTATAAAAAGCAATTTTTCGGGAATGAAATGCAATCAACATTCTCGGTGACCCAGCTAGTCGCCCGAGTAATAATGCTCACATGAATATACGTTCAAAGGAAATATCTCAGAACAAAAGAAATTTGCGGATCTTCCAAATATTCGTCAAAATTCCGTTATATTAAATGGCTACATAAATATGGCAAGAAACAACTTTTACAGTAGGAAAAAGTATGTCAAGATAGCATTAAAAAAATCGATCCAAAAAATTCAACTTAGTAAATGGACATTGATCTTAAGTCATGCATGTATGACTGTAATGACTGACATGCATGTATGACAGATATAATTTCCAGTGTTCTTCCTTGCAAAAGTATTACATTTATTGATACTTTATGCGTCTTATTAGAAATGAGATGGATGCATCAGATTTGTCATATTTATTTTTAAATATAAGTTTCCACATTTTTCTTGAAAAAAAGTTTTGAGTCAAATTATTCCCATGTAGGAAACTATAAACGCATTTTTTTTTTTACTTGATAAAAATTTAACAATCATTGATTTATATTTTAGGTTAGCACACAATTAAACAATGGGAATTAAATATGATGACATGTCTTTAAAATATCAAATAATCAGTAATGCATTCCATCACAATTGCTTAAAGCAGAAAATAAAAAGTTATCTAATAAGCAACAAAACATACATGCATAAAAATATCTTTATAATTTTATGAAACGAATTGCAATAATACTGCCAGAATGTACTTAAAATATTATATGTGATTTCAAACTATTATCTGTAGAATTAAAAAATAAATAAAAATTATAAAGTACATTAATATAAATATTTCCAGAAATATGGGTAAAAAATTAAATGCAGTACAGGAAGATCGATTTTGGTGTGATACGTATAATAAGATTGATGATCAAAGACGAAATTGGTGGTTGAAATATGGAAATGTTAATAATTTCAGATCTCACGAATTGGATTCATACCAGAAGAAATGTAAGTATGAATAAGACATAAAATATAATAATACTTGTTGAGTGTATTTTTTATTTCTAAAGTAATTTCGGATTACAAATTAAAGTTAGACTTAATTCTTTGCTTCTTTTTTGACATAAGCTCAACACAATCAGACAAAATTTACAAATAGCCATATAAAGTCCGCCATGTTGGACGATGCAAGAAATGGTAACAAACAGTTTTAGGTTTTCAGTAAAAAAATATTTGAACGAAATGGCGAAATTTCTCTTCCGAAAAATTCTACTGGTTAAAATGTGCTTTAGGTCCCCTACTTGGCGCATTTTCAAAAATTCGCCAACTGGCGCTTTTTTTCGTAGTGTCTCTCAGAGCATTCAACTCTGCGTGACAACACGTAAAAACTCGCTAGTTGGCGACTTTTTTAAAATGCGCCCAGCAGGAGCCTAAAGCACATTTTAACCATTCTACTTTCACAAGAAGATGTTATTATTAAACTGATTTCTTAGGTATAATCTAGCTACGGAATATGCTTAAGAAATGCATTTTGACCAGTTTCTAAGCTCATCAATTGTTGATTATGGCTCTATCCCAGTGACGGTACGCTATTTTGGCGATTTTTTTGGCGCCATTTCTCGGGCGATACTTATTTTCACCTTTTCAACTTCACCTTTTCTTTTTCTTTTAGGCTTAGGTACTTGGCGTGTGCTTCGCGGAGTCGTGTTTCGCCAATAGTCGAGGAGCGTACCGTTAACTGGGAATTAATCCCCACTAGTATATCAATGTTATATTTTTTCCAAAGAAATTTAAATAGGTTATGATTTATGTATCAGATTCGAAAATAATGATCATTCGCCAAATAGAAATTTTCTGCAAATATAATCCTAACCATGGTTGAAGTGTAGCACCATGTGCCCCCGAGTTTTTCGCCAATATGGCAACCCAATGGAACTTTCTTACAGTAACCCTAATTAAGTTTTGTTTACTACTTTTTACAATAGTTGAGTTGTTCATGAATTACTAGTGTTTTATAATAAATTCAATATGTAAAATATCAATTTCAGATGATTTAAATTTTGTTTATTATTTTAATTTAAAATTTATTATACAAAGAAAGTTTAGAATAAAATTAATATTAATTAAAATAACATTTATTTCATTTTTAGTGTTAATATTTACAAAAAACGATTCGTTTTCCCATTTTTAATTAACACTATGCGAATTCACAAATCGTCTGCGTTTTCGTATTAAATGAAGTCTGCCATGGAACTATTCGCCGTTCTCGTAATTCTTTTGGTGCTCCAACATTTGGTTCCCTCGAAATATTATGTCTACAATCGTACAGGAGTGGATGTCTGGTAGTTTGGATAGTAGGCACTACTTCGAACCTGCTGAATGGATGAAGGATGAGTGGAATATATTTTTTAATGAGTTGATGAGGCTTGGAAAGAATGTTTTGAAGTGCTGAGTGCTTATGAAACGATTAAATAAAACAAGTAAGTACATTAAATATTAAAATTTCTCTATAATATTCTTTCTTATATCATCCTTTATTCTTACTTGTAATATCATTATGCACTATTCCTTAATTCAACTATCCATCTGTTTAATTTGCTAGCGAAGCTACTGCATTCCTGCTCCGTAATAAAGCGAAGCCCTAGGATGTTTTTTTAAAGTTAAAAAATACTGCCCAGTGCCTTCTACAGATGCCGAAGGCATCGGACAGTATTAAACAAATAATTATAATTAGTTAAACATTCTAAATAAAAAGGCGGGAAATGGCAGCCGTAACTGTTCGGCGGAACAGTTTTTTTTTTGTCAGCCATCTTTGTTGGCGACTTGGCATCCTTGGCGCAGTAAGGGGCACACTATTCTACACTTTTATTCTAAACATTTTTATTTCAAATTTAAAAATCGTTTATTATCATTTATTTATACAATGCAAGATTATGAGGATTGATACATTTTTGGAAATTTGGCATGATTTTATCAAGCATGGTGAAAAACAAGACATTAATCTTAACTTTTACCTTTTTAATTTTATAATTTTTGTCTTATATACGCTACAAGACTTATTTGTTCACGTAACATTCCGTCTCAACTTTCATTGATTAAAGTTGGGTAACCATTTGTTTATCAAATGAAAGAAAATATTTTGAACTAGAGCCTTATTCAATGAATATCTTGAGCTTTCTTTCCTGAATGATAACCAAAACCATCAAATATAATTATGATCCTTTGGCATACATAGACGACATCCTATGTACTTTTTGACTTGACAGTTATCTTTTTTTTTTGGCATTTGCATATTAGCATCGTGAATAATAAGAAGGATATAATATAAAGGATTTAAAATGAATATCATATTGATTTCCTAAAATATAACTGATATTATATTTAAAATAATGAATATTTAGCATAAATTACAAGCCATTTGTGAACTTTGTTAAAGTTTAATTTATCATACCTATGTAGTGGTAGCTTTATAAGCCAGATAACATACTCAAGACTGAGTGATCACTTTTAGTCTTGTGGTCATGTCATCTGGCTACCATCCGTAAGGTCCCAGGTTCGATCCTAGCTATCGCCAATAGTAACATTGGTGACCTAGGACGATGAAAGTAAACAAAAAACGCAATCTTCGTTTAGCTGTTGTAGCGCCCTCTACCCGAAAAGTACTAAAATAAAAAAAACGGCGATAAATAATCAGCCGATTTAAATAAAATAAAAAATGGCGATAAATAATCAGCCGATTAAAAAAAAAAATGGCGATAAATAATCAGCCAATAAATAAAGAGTAAAATAAAGCTGATAAATAATCAGCCAAAAAAAAAGAAAAATGGGCAAGACGCATTAAAAACTCAACAGCCAATAAGATCACTACTAAACAGAAACAAAAATATCGTTCGTATCACCTCTCACTGAAGGGGGAGTAATGTAGTGGTAGCTTTATAAGCCAGATAACATACTCAAGACTGAGTGATCACTTTTAGTCTTGTGGTCATGTCATCTGGCTACCATCCATAAGGTCCCAGGTTCGATCCTAGCTTATCGCCAAAAGCAACACCTACAATAATGACTTGAATAAAGTAATTTAGTATTTTGATAAAATTAGTTCATTAATTTATTCGGTGCTTATTATTCAACAATACCGGATTGGAAATAATTTGGACATATTAATTTTTTCATCTTTAACATCCTAGTTGCATTTAAGATACAAAACAATAACAAGTTTTTTTTTTTCTTCTCGTAAGTTAGAAGCGCATTTAGAAAGATGAATACTGGTAAGATTTTGGCACTACATTTGACGAGTTTTGGCTCTTTCCACTTTAATTAATAAACATTATTTATTTTTGTCAAAAGATTCTTGTATATCACAATGGTTTCGATATTTTATAATCACGAAATTATGTCTTATCATCAAGATTACCTTGTTTCACTGTGTATAATGAATTCTCACAAACTTGAAGAAAGCCTGAGAAGAAAAAAAAAGAATTTAAAGGAAGAAATTATAATATTTTAAGGGGGAGTTACTTTAAATAAAAGTAACAAAAGTAACTACCGAATTTATTTCCTTATTTGAAAAACGATAAAATATACTTGTTATTGCTATTTTCATAATGGTATTCCCGTATTACCATAAGCCCCCTAAATAAATTTATGCTTTGTGTTAGTCTGGAGTGATGGAAATCAAAAATAATTGTGACACTGACTTACTGCCCAATACTGCAGATTCCTTGACTTTACATAACACAGCTTTCTTGTAGTCACCTATCATCTCAGTGTTACCGCCATCTGATTTTAACCCTTAAATGCGCGATTTTTTTTATTTTTAATAAATAAAGTTTTAAATCAACCAAGATAAGGACGTAGTTAGAGGAAATGACACAATAAATGCACTCAAAATATATAGATTTTAATTTTTAAAAAAACATTGAAACAAAAACATTTTCTACGTTATTGTGAACAATCAGTTGTTGAGTTCTACAAGACTACTACTTACAATAATATAATATTCCAACATAAATAATATCTCTCATTACATTAAAAAACAGGAAAATTCATGAACGATTATGTTTAGCTTTTCAACAAAAAAGAGAGTTGCATTTGTTACTTGGTCTACAAGGGTACCTTTTGTTGCATCCATAGATAATGTAATTTTACATCTCAATCTATTTGAAAATCAGGATTATGTTTTCATACAGATTGAGATGTAAAGATTTTATGTAGAGCAAAGTTTTGCATACTGACGCCTTTTTAAACCACAGAAAAAGCTACATATTTCTTGCATTAATTTTTCTGTGTGTGAAAAAATATAAGTATTATTCGTTATTCTTATCTTGCTTATATACGAAAATATAAACAAAATAAGGTAAGTTTATTCTTTATATAATTAATCGTAAATCGTTAAACCTGCTGAAATGACTCAGCTCATCAACACTGAAAATTGTCACAGATAAAGAAATATACTGTTAGAGATTCTAATTGTGTTCGGAAACGATAAAATAGTTTTGGTACAATAAAACAAAATATTATGCAGATATTACTACCTCAAGAGATATAAGATTTAAGATATATGATCGCTATGCATTTAAGGGTTAAGTAAACTATCTCACTTTGTGTTAAAGCAAACTTAACTGTATTTATATAATTTTTTAGATATTTCGATGAAAAATCATTGCCATTTTCCTTAATTTAGACTTTGAAAATTCGGTTATACTATTAACTAGCCGCCTTCGCCGACCAGCTGATTCGCCAAGAGTAATGTGTCCTAAATTTTTTAATTGCATACTTACATACTTTGCTATTTTTATAATTTATCAGCCAAATATATTTAAACTTCAAACTTCGATAGTCACGTAAC
>JAPMOQ010048382.1:6628858-6648648 GCA_026543055.1 Argiope trifasciata
GTGTGTGTGTGTGTGTGTGTGTGTGTGTGTGTGTGTGTGTGTGAGTGAGTGTGTGTGTGTGAGTGTGTGTGCGTGTGTAATCAGCTGTTGTGGAATTATGAGGAAAATATCACACATTATATTTATTCCATAATATTAAGCTACCATTTCAACACAGGCTGAGCAACACACTCTTTTCTGTTTATTTTGCAAATAGAGTTAAATCAATCATTCCGTTTGAGTTTTTGTCAAAGTGACGGCATATCACTGGTACACTCTTAACGTGCTCATGCAGCTTAAATTCAACTTTCATTTGTGGGAAATAAATTATTGGAAAAAAAATTACAGGATTTTTCTAAAAATTCATTAAACCTATAAATTGCATTTTCCAATCATTTTGACCTATAAATTTAGGTTAAAACATTATTATCAATGAAAAAAGTCATTTTAAGCGAATTAAAAAAGCAGTTTAATGCTGTAAAATTTTCGGAAATTATAGCGGAAAAATTCCAAATGTTAACTTAATTTTTAATTAATTAAAGTTTCAAAAAAAAACCCTTCCTTCAAGGTATACTTTTTCATCCTTCAAAGTAAACATGTACATACCTAGTGTGGTAGCTCTAGATCATATGGTCTAGTGTGTAGTGCCCTAACATACACACACATTCATTATATACACAAACTCATATTCATTTGATTATCAGCCTTGGTGTAATTCCGGGCATTAATTGACTTGAAATTTATGTATATTTTTAAGATGATGGACGAAAATGTCTAAAAGAACTTTTTCATAATAATATTATTTTATAATTATCAATCAGATAGTTTTAATGATTAAATTAGAATATTAATTGATGTGGCAACATTTGTTTAAAATATTGGGGGCAATATTTTGTTAAATATGACTCGCAGAGCAAAGCAGTAAAAAATCTAAAACTCATTATTAATCAATGCATTGTTTAATTCAAGTTGCATAAAATGTTATTATTTACTTCATTCAGACCAAGTACTAAACAAGATGAGTTATTGAATTAATTATATAGACATTGCCAACGATCATTGAAAACTTTGCTTTGTATTTATTTATTTTTAAAAAAATATCACATTTAATATTTATTTTATTTTATACAGTCATGTGTTGAAAGTTACATTTTTTAAAGATTTAATTTGCAATAATATTTGCTTTTTTAAAAAAAGAAATTGAGAGTTTGTCAATATAATGGCAACACGTTGATAAAAGTTAACTTCTTCTCTTTGACGTGCTCGTGCAGATTAAATTTTACTGTTTTGTCAGAAATATATTGTAGAAAAACATGGTTAAAATAATAAACATCGTTGGAAACAGATGCTTATTTTATATGTTAAAACACTGGTACCATTGGCAAGCTATTTTTTATCTTTAGCTTGATGTAAAAATCATGTAAAAAAGTTATGGAGAAAAACGCTAAAATTTCGCTTAATTTGTTTAATTACAATTTACTTAATTTGCTTAATTTCGCTTAATTAATTTAAATTACAACTAAAAATTCGAAACAAATCGCTCCGAGGAGCACATTTCCAGTGTCCAAGGTATACATATGCCAAATATGGTACCTCTAGGTGGAACGGTCTGGCCTATACAGCGCCAATACAAACACATACACACCGAGTATTATTATAAATATAGATGTAAAAATAATTTCAAACTTTTCCACTTCCATATACTTTTTAGCTCTACACTATGAAAAATATATAGATTTTATTTTAAGTAATGTTTTATATTCGAATTATGTACTTTAATAAGCGATATTCATTCCTAAAACAGTTCTTATATGGTTTTCTCCAATCCACGTCATTTTTTTCCTTTTTGATGCATCCTAAAATCACTTGTGATATTTAATCACCTGTTAGAGAAATGAGTTTAAATTCTTCACATATGGAAATAAAATGAGTGGGAATACAAAATACCCTTCTCCTTCCACAGTTTGAACATGGAAAGTAATTTCATAGGTAATAATTACTCGATTATAATAGTTATTATACTGATTCATAACGACCATGAAAATTTAAGTGCCATGGACGCATTAGTTTGGATATTTCAGAGAATCTATCGTATCATTTGGTATTATGGTTTTATGAACAAATAAATTTCATTGTTTTCTGTTGAGTTCTATTAAAATGTCTTACAGTTAGGATGTATCAAATTTACACTTTAATGCATGCGTATTGTATGGATTTCGTTGGATCGCTACATTAAATTGATATTAATATGTTAGTACGATCCTAAGGATTGATATATATTTATTGATTTATCTGCAATAATACAAAACTTATTTTATGAAACTGATTCATAAATAGACCCAAACAAATCAATACGTTTTTTTTTCTGGCGGAGATTAATTGAATTTCAGAACAATCAAAACGTTTATTCTTAAGTATGTAATTTTTATAATCCATCTTAATATCTGATTGAGAAAATTCATGTAAAATTATCTTATCTAAATAATTGAACAGAAATATTTATAGGTCACATATTATATTTTGTATATAAAATATAACATGGTTTATAATAAATGTAACTAGTATATGACTACTATATTTTTCTAATGTAAAAAACAATAATAAACAATTAGAGTACATATATATGAGTGTCTATGTCGTAACAAAACATAAGTTTTTTTTTTTTTTTTGAACTCGATTTATTTCATCACTGGAGTTATATTATGAACAGAGAGAAAGTGATATGAAACGCGTTAGTCAACATCGCAATGCAAAAATAGAAGCTCAATAGGGGGCGAATTGTTCCCTTGAATGGTTTTTACTATTCAATTCTGATCAGGATTCATTTCGAACTTATAGTCTTATGAAAGGGAAATTCAGGTACCTTAGCTATCTTATCTTAACAATTCAAATTTTTCATCACTTCCTGTAATTCAGTCAAACGTAAAATTGGATCAGGAAATAAGATACAATTTTAGGATGAAATTATGAGTTATATTAAGGTTAAAAGGAATTGTATATATGTACGTAATTATGATATTTCTGAAAAAAAAATAGCAAATTGGAAAAAGTATAGCATTAAATTGTTTTTTATGTGTTAATGAATTTTATTTCTTAAAATTTCATAGGCCGTTTAGAAACATGTAAAAGCATAAACCATATTAAAGTTCCAAAAATAGCTACCGTAACAAGCTACATGAAAGATTTCCCAGATTTTACGAAAGTCATATGTCCTCCTACATTTGAAAGAAATAAAGATGTTTGCAACATTTGTGGCTGTACACACATCATTGAAACAAAAACTCAAAGTATTTGTATCTATGATCATTGTTCATGAATTTCTGATTAAAATAAAGGATTAAAAAATAAACAAGTATTAATAACATCATTGTGATCATTTTCTTAGAACTTCTCTTATAGAAAAATTTAGTCAGTTTAATTTACTGTATCAAGCTCCCACTTTAATTGATCGCAGTACACACTTTTTAAATTTTTAGAGACAGATATTTACTCACAATGAAAGAATTTGTTCAAATGATGCAGTTACTTTTGCGTTATTTAGGTCAATAAATGTATTGTGAAATTTAAATTTTTATTCAATATTATTAGCATCCTTTAATGTTTTCAATTATTAAAAAATCTTTTTAACAAATAAATTTCAATTCTTTAGTAAACGAATCTCTAAATGTTATTTCCATGACATTCAAGACAATTGACACGGTAAATTCAAGAAAGATCTGTTGCTGAAATGAACATTGATTCATCTTGGTTGCTACTAACTGTTTTGAGATATTACAATTCAGTATGTTACAAATCGGTTAGCTTAGGTTATGAAAAGTTGTGGCTTTTTATTATTTAAAAGGCTAGTGCCATAAGATTATTTCACCTAATATCAACAATAATTATCAGATCCATGAGGCTTAGTAAAGAATTAACAGATTCTCAGTAGTAGATTAATCGATTCAAACATCAAACATTTGGTTGAAAAGCGGATTTCCAATATATGCACTTAGTCATTAGTCTATATATAAACAAAAAATAAGCTTACTTTAAATTTTATTATCCTTCAATTTAATTTCTTTTTTACATTAGCCATAAATTTGGTTGATTACTAAATAACTGTAAAAATATTTGTCATAATTCATTTATTTGGCTTTTATCAATATTTTTCATGGAAATATATTTTCTCCTTCATACAAGGACACTTAACGTACGTGGAACAGAAATCCCACTTTTTACTAATGAAAGGCGCCTGTTAAAAGCAAAGAAACCATCGTCGAATTTCAGACTACTTCATTGAAGACTTTTACAACTACACTGAATTCGAAGCTTCGCTTAGCTAATTAACTCAGATGCAAAATATTAGTAGAAATGCTATGTAAAGACTTTGCGTGTCACCAGACAGTCCATTCAATCAGAGGAAATAAAATAAACCAAAGCATACATAACTTAAAGGAATGACAAAATAGTAACTATTGCCAGATGGGTAGTTTCTAGGACTGGTTGTAGAAATAGTTGTTCATATATTTTAAAATAATCACCATAGAAAAATAATATTTTTACTATCTTAAGATTCAAAAATTTCTTTCCTAATTAGTATTTTCATTTCTTATAATTTTTCTCATAATTTTAATTTAATTTGATGCACTATACATAACAATGTTTTTAAACATTAGTTTTGAATTTAAACTTATCCATAAAAGCATCAAATAGCTCGCTTTTACCAAAATTCAATTCTGCAGTAGAATTTTCAATTTCATAATACGTAAACATATTAATTTACAATTCGAATGAATTCGCGTTTTTCAGGTCGTATCACAGAATTAGGCCATTTTTTAAAAACCCTTTTCATATTAATTATTTAACAACCAGAAGAAGTCAATAATCTGGACGAAAAATTGATTCTAAAATATGCTAGTGTGTTAATGTAAAAAAATGCATTAAAAAAGGGAAAAAAAAAGTCTCAAGAATGAATTTTCTTGAAAAAAAAAATCTTTGATTGAAGTACATTTTTCTACTCAGATACCATTTCACTAATGATTTTTTTACAATCGCATTTTCTATCTTCTAAACAAACAATTGATGGGTTCATCTTATAGATTTGCAGATATAAAATCAAAAATCCACAAAAGAATCATGAAAAACCGGTTCCTGAAAATTCGATGCTAATTTGTAGAGTGGTCAGAGAATGCATAGAAAAAAAACATTTTGCAAGAAGTTTGCATAATAGGAAAGCATATTTTATCATTTTATCATTATCATATTACTAGAATCAATAAATAGTAGAAGCTCAGGTTTTTTTTTAATCTAAAGTAAATTCTTCAAGAAATAAGGATTCCAGTAACTTTCATGTAGATATACTTCATGATGTTAGGCACACCATGATAAGTGTAAAAAGATGACATCATTATAATTATCATCAATCTAATAATCTTGGTCCTTTTGGATTACAGAGAAGTTAGAGATTTTCTGTTGATGTTCACTTGTTCAATTTTTGGATCGTTGTGGTGAAGCAGCTTTGGTCATGACTAATATGACATATGAGCTCTATTTTATGATCCTGATATATTTTTTTTCAAAGTTCAAAGTTATTTGTTACCATTTCATGTTTTCATAAAAATTACAGACTTTTGGAGAGTCTGGAAGATTGGTTCAGAGACTCTCTGGATGGTTGATTTTATTGGGTTTGACGAGACCTTCTAATGTTCTTAAGTTTAGTTAATGAAATTAATTTATTGATTAAGATTGGGTTGAACTGGAATTCTCTATGAAGATTCATCCGAGCCTGTTTTTGCTTCAGTGTGAGCAATTTTAGCCTTCATATAGCAAACGCATGTCTCGTCGTAAAATATAGTTTATGGGTTTATGATATCTCTAATACTACAAGAAACAAGCAGTGTCTGGAAGGTCATCCATAGTAATTCATCGGTGATCTTTAACGATTGAAGCAAATGCATTTATTCAGAAACAAGTCAACGTGTTAAGAGTAACAAAAAGTAATGAAATAATATCATTTTAAGCTTTTTTTAATACATAATTTAATTTCACTTGTTTATTGTTTGTGTAACAAAGTTAAAAAAATTTAAGAACAAATTATCAAAAAAGTTGAATAATCTTAATGTAATGCAGTATTTGCTTAAAACAATGCATAAGTTTGAAATATATATAATGGTACTTTTAAAAATATTCTTTCTTGCCATGCAAATCCAATTACTTACATTAATTGAAAAGATGGAATATATGTAATTAAAAAGATTAAAGGTATATGCTGAAAGTACAATGGTTTTTTCATCAAATCCTAAAACAATATAAACTCAGTTATATTTGCTGTAAAGTGACATTTTTTAGGGTAAACATTTAGCTCAAGGGTAGAAAAAATATCTATTACTCTTAAAATTTATACTCCCAGTAAAAACAAACAATACTCGATTTATGTTTTGGCATGAATTATGAGAAATTCAGCATATAAGAAATTTAAATTTTACTATTCACCTTCTTCATTTTGAGTACTAATTTACACTTAATTTAATGTAGTTAGATAGTATAAATTACATTAACGTTCCATTTTCAAGCAATACTAGGGCTATTTTGAGAAAGACTTCGTAATTCTGAACCGCGGTCAGATGATGAGGATGGCATCTGTATTGGCACCCTCTTTCCAATCACCCACACCACATCAGCGGGAGAACGCTAGGCCCAGGTGGATTTAACCGCAATCGGACCCGTTTCACAACGATTCTTAGGTGGAATTCGATTTCGAACTTGAAGACCTCCGTTCCAAGTCTTTACCACTTTAATTTAATGTGTGGACTTTCATTGACACTTGATTTATTGCATTATACAGCGGGGGATAGAAAATGCCCTATTATCTTTCACAGAATTAAAAATCTCTAATTTTTTGATACATCAGTTCATTCTAAGATGAACCATGATTGATAAAAACTGAAATTTCTATCAATCCAAGCTAAAACTATAAAAGTGATTGGAAAAAAATAAAATTTATGTGCAAACAATGCATTTTTCAAT
This sequence comes from Argiope trifasciata, assembly GCA_026543055.1. Lineage (NCBI taxonomy): Eukaryota > Metazoa > Arthropoda > Arachnida > Araneae > Araneidae > Argiope > Argiope trifasciata. Next base: position 6,635,843 of record JAPMOQ010048382.1, read on the forward strand.
AGCATGCTCAAATATAATTGTGCTTATCAGAATTATAATTATGATCAAATTAAAGAATCACTGAATACAATATTTGATAACATAATTATATTTAAGCAATTTTCTCAAAATATTATTTTCCATGGAACATATAAGAGAGGAAGACGACAGATAATTGATTAAGAAACTTTTTACTGACAACAACGGCACGTATTTTTGCCAACCCATCTAAATTGCAATATAACTTTCAGCACCAGTTTATGAATAATTACAAAAATAGTTTCATTTTCTAAATATCCAGGAGTTTACACTTTCGTCCAGGACATTTAAAATGTTTGACAATAAACACCCTGTGGAGACATTAACAAATTCCTAATCAACTGAAATGCGTTTGCAAGGAAATAAATTACTTCGGCATATATTCGAAGCCATTAGAAAACTTAATTTAAGTTAACTATATATTAAATCACAACCTAAAATAGTTTTCATTCCCTGGTTGCAATCAAGCAATCGCAACTATTTTATTATTTAATTTTGGAATAATAATTAAAAAGTCTAAATCGGCTAAATAAATTTTATTAGTTAATTTTGGAAACTTTTCTAGAAATATGTATGCTAAATTTAAAATATCTTAGAAAGAATATTTATAATTTATTATTTGAATTTCTTTGTAATTCAAGTAAAACCGTTTAGGAATAATTACGTTTTTATTCAACGTTGAAAAATTCCTTGAGTTAAAAAATATTTAATAATATACTTTTATTAAAAAGTATATATTAATATCTATACTTCCTAATATTTTAATAATTTTGAATTCATGATTTTACCTATTTAATGTTATATAAATAAATGTCTCTTATATTTATATTCTTGCTTGATTTTCTTTATTTTAAATCCTAATTTAAAAAGCGTAAATTAAAGTTATAATAAAATCAAAATTCGGCATACTCTTTAATAAAAATACTATTCCCCTGATAATTATAAAATACCAATTTCTTTGGCATTAATTTAGCATTTCTACTGAATCAGTAGCAATTGCATTCTTGGCTGGTTTTTTTCTGGCCATTAACATTCCTAGTATGTGGCATGAGTGCTCTGCGACGAGTTTTGTCTGAACTGAAAATTTGATATAAACCTATTATTGTATTTGTAAAACCATATAAAAAATGTTCTTTATTTTAATCTTTGTTTCCAGTAGACAGAGAACTCTTCGAGACATTTACAGCAAATATTAATAAGAATCATGCTCTTTAGAAGTTAAACTACAAAACTAATTTCATTTATTTAATTGTGAATAATTCAGCGCACTTGCATACGACAATATAGACAGATAAACAATCAAATCGGTGACGGATTACGTTGAAGATTAGAGAGTGTGTAACTTTTTATAAGCTAAACCTGTTTACTAAATTTTATATATATATATGGTATTTTACATTTTGAAGTGACTGAGTTCACTTATAATTTGACAGAAGATCCAATAGAGGTCCTCCGGCTGGATTTTTTTCAAATTTTGATTGAAACTCAAATATGTAACGTCGAATGTAATGTATATATACTCAATGCTGTATGTCTATCCAAAGTGTTTTGGAGCCATCATGGTTATAGACATACCGTTACTTTTTTTATTCCATTTTTTTTTGATTAAATGAAGTTTCGAATATAGAAATTAAATATAATCTTGAATTCAAATTTTTTGTAGGTTATAATACTGTATCTTTGTATGCTTCATATTCTACAAAGTAGAGAACGGCAAAAAGGAATAAAAAAAATGGACTTAAAGCCTTAAATCCCTGAGCAGGCATTTGGTTAAATTTGATATATCTGAAATATTCATCTAATCAATGAATTGAAATAAAAAAAATTCTTCCTGTTAATTAATCAAGTGAATAAAACATTTCCCTCATATCCACAAAGGAAAAAAATGACGAATATTTGACATAGGGGATATTATATTTTTTTACGTCAAACTTCCTGTACAAACAAACCATAATATCTTCTCGATACATTGAATTAAAGTAAATATTAGCACATATTCAAGAGAATTCGGACTTTTTCTGACAAAGAAAATCGATGAAATTCGAGTTCTGGAAAAACGATGTTTTATAAAATAAATATTGAATCAGATTTGAAGCTCGGGATGCGTACAGTAAGCAAACTGTTTTAATTATGAAACAGTTTTTTTTTTAATTTTTTCCACTTAAAATATTTCCTTTTTTTCATTAACAAATCGAAAATGTTATGCAATGATCCACAACACAATTTCAATATCACAAAAAGCAAAAAAAAAAAAAAAAAATCTGAATGAATGTAACCCAAAATTAACATGAAATGTGCTTCTAGCTTTACTGATTTTAGCATAATTCATTTTTAATATATATTTGATAGAAATTTTTACAAATATTGATTGCTAAACAATTTTAAAATCTAATAAGTACATATTTTTTAATGTAAAAAATACTTAAAACTATATAGTGCGGAAAATTAATTAAATAAATTAAAAAGATTCATAATTCTTGTAAATATCATTGTGTTAACACTTATGCTATTGTTATAAAAATAATTTTATAGATGCGTACGAAATTGCGGGAAAAAATGTGAATTAAGGAAAAATGAAAAATTGTATTTCTCAAGAGCAGCAGAAATTTAATTTTCAGAAATTTTTACTACATTCATAAGAGTTAAATATATCTAAAATTTTATTTTGATATCTGTTCCCTGTTTAATAAAATTAAAAAAAAACATTATTTTTGAGGATGTGAACTATCTGAATTCCTTAAACTGCTTTTCTTTAATTGAGTTGTATAAATTAAGTGAAGATAAAAAGGTTTAAGTGGTCATATAAGGTTTTAAATAATGTTATCGAAAAAAAGAAAAAACTGCTCTCGACACAGAGGACAAGATTTATGCTAAAGCTATACAAAAAGTAATGACTGAATTGAAGGCGAGATGAATGCGTTTTGTAAGATAAATAGTAAGTTTACTTGCACTGCAACATTTTCTCCTGTTAATAAGATGAGGAAATGTTTGATCTAAGTGTATCTGCCTTCGGTATAAGTATCGGTTGACATCGTTTTAAATATGTTCACAAATTAAAGTGTTTTATATGTTCACAATCATACAGCATAAAGATCCTAATTCATAAATTTCTTATGGTACAAATATAATTTTTTCGTTTCACATCAAGTAATTCGAACATATATAAGATATAGTAATAGAGGAATAAAAGCTATATACTGGTCTAATTATGAAAGAAAACGTTAGGATAATAGTTATCAATTGAAATAAAGTTATTTACACCATTTTTTCACCTACAACTGCTTTTGAAAGCAAAGATGTGAAGTAATTCAAAAAATAAAATTTTTGGGGGCATTTCAATTATTATTTTGAATAAGATTGATGGAAGGAATATGGTTATTTTCATTTACAAATTAAATAAAATTTTCGCTTTTATGTTTAAAACTTAAAATTATTTTGCGAAATGAAGTAAAAAGTAATAGTAACAAATGCTAATTAGTTCTTATATATTTGACATATTATTAAAAATAACATCATATAGGAATTTTGTAAAACAGTAGAATTAAAATATAAACTTTTTTCATTACCTTAAATATAACGAAAAATTATTTAATAACAATTACTTTGAATCTATCAAAAAACTGCATTATAAATTTTCTAATGCATTATTTAATGTTCCAAACAAATGAATATGTAATAAATCTAAATAAATATTTCATTTTTTTTCAACAAAAGAACATATAAGTCTATATCAAGAATAAAAAATAATTTAGTTATTAAAAGATTTGAAATAATAAGGAAAAGGGATAAAAATTCCTTACAAAATTATATAATTTTATTTAGATGGAAATATGTAGCATAAACATATTCATTTGATAAATATTCTTCCTCTTCTAGATTTATAAATTATTATTTTCATTTTTTATCTAACTTATTTAATCAGTAATTTTTCGTTATAGAATAAAACATTCATTGGCTTTATTTATTGCATGTCTTTTACTTCTATTTGTGTAACCATAACATAATTAAAAAATAAATGTTATATGATTAAGAGAGAAATTTACAAGTTGTAGAAATTAATGCTACTAATTATTTCATTTCAATTTAAAAATGTTATCTTTGTATTATTTCTTTTGCATATAATCAATAAAATAAAATAAAGGTAAAATACTGAAAAAACTAATTTTTTTCATATATATGATTAAAGTTAGATAAGAAAAGTTCTGTTAAGAAAAGTTAGATAATAAACCTAGTTCGGTTAACAAAAGTTAAATATTAAACCTAGATCTGTTAACAAAAGTCTTTATGAATTCTCAGCAAAAAATTAAAAAGTAATAACTTCTTTTAAGGTATAAAACATTTGGACCAAAAGTAATAATTAAAATAAACGAAATACTTCCTCACTTACCTCAACTAATTAATCAATGTTGCCGCAGTAAGATATATATAAATGTAGACGTGTTAAACTATTCAAAATATAGTCCACCAAAATATTAATATACAGGCGCTGAATGCTTCCTTATTTAAAAATAGCTTACAATTAACTAGTAAGGAATTTAACTGAATGAACCAATAGAACCACATTCCTTAGAAATCAATTAAATTTTCTCGTGGCATTTAAAGTAGGTTATTTCAAAATAAACCGAATGTTTTTAAAATGCTATAATGTTTCTAAAATAAATTGGAATCATGGAAATGTGTATGTCTGTCAACTTTTAATTTACAAAAGAATAACTTTAATTTATTCAGATAAAGAATTCCAAGCAATATGGAAACTGAAGTTTAAAATGTTAAAAACCTCAGATATTTAAAAAACTTTTATTTGTTGATTTTTTTTTAAAAAAAGGTTTCATTCCGTACTCTCATTTATGCAATTCATATTTTAATCGTCAAATTAATATTCAATATCAGAAATTAATTAAGTAAAAGGGACAATATAAAGGTTATATAGCTTTAATAAACCGGTATTTTTAAGATTTGTAATAAATGTACCATTTCCGTTTGCATTTTAAATTGTTTTGGAATATTATATAGTATTATTTAATAATTTATAACTTTATTTTTACTAATGCATTTCATTCATGTATTGCATCAAATAATTTTTTATAATATCATTCACTCATAGCAGTAATTAATAGGAGTATCTGTAATAATAAGAAATAGTAAGAAATAGCTGTGGCAGATTCCTTATCTCTTTTGCACATATGTTAATGTTATGGGTTAAGCTCACATTTATCACAAAGAAGAAACACACTTCCAACTCCATTCTTCATTTCTTAGTTCCAGTCATTTTATTTGAGGCTTCACTGATATCCCGTAATATTAAACAAAATGTAGTAACAGCAAATTGCTATTTCAGAATTCCATCATTAATGATTTTATTTAAAGTAAATACTTCTAAACTCGAATTTAGAAATAAAACAATGTTTCAAAAAAATTTTTTTTTCAAATTTCGTATTTTGCTTAGTTTTCTGAACTATTTAAATAAATAGCATATTTCTAATTTGAAGAGTATATAACCGTTTTCGAATAAAAACTCATTACAAAAGGGACTGCAAAATAATCTTATATAAACATGTATAGATCTAATTACATTATTAATAAAGCTTTAGTTAAAATTTTCACTTTGAAAATGCTAGCATGATTAATTTTGTTCAATTTAAGATCCGACTGAAGAAGCAACAAGATGGTTATTTTGATTTCAGGTTTTATAATTTTCAGCCGCAGTTAACTGGAATGACATCACTTCGAAAATCGGGCATTTGAAACTTCTTATATATATTTAACTTTAACTTATATATATTGCAAATACATTATATTATAAATACATTACTAGACTATACAAGGCCAAGAATTGCACTTAATGCTACATACCCTATACGTTCCAAGATTATCCACAGCACAACTAAGAATCGCTTCTTGTCCAGTCGCGACTGTCACATTAGGTATAGTTTCTGTAAATTCAGGTTCTAGATCCTCTGTAAATAAATGAAAATAAGAAAATTAATGACATAAAAATAGTTACGTTAAAACAAGTATACAGAATTAATTGTTTTAATCTGACAATTACCAATGATAATTGTTATTTTTATATGCACATAAATAAAGATAATATTCCAAAGTTTTATTTAATATTCTAAAGCATATAAATGAGCTATCAAAAAATTATTCTCCCCATTTGTCCGTAAAGTTAGTTTGAAAATTAACTAGTTTCTTTCAAAACAACATGCATAAAATTTCAATAAAAATATCTCAAAAAATTGCAAACATTTGGTAAAACAGAAAAGCGTTACAACACTCATCTAAAAAAGGTTTCATCTTAAATTACTCATCCAGCATCAATAACTTTTAACGTAATTCTTTTTTTATAATGTAATCACTTCAGGTTTACTTTTGAACACTACTTACAAGTCAGCTTTCTATTATTTAGTTTTATGGGGTTAAAAGTATAACCAAAAGTTTAAAAAATTAAAAAGCATAGATTTATTAAATTTACTCGAAACAATATTTTGCTAATTAAACTCCCTTAGATATCTTGGGAACTTTATTATTTTTAATATAACAATGAGGAGTAAATAAATATTGTATATTTTTTCAGTAAACAATGTGTAATACTAAAGTAAACAGTGGCAACGATGGAAAAAGAGCATATGATTAAGTAAAATTCCAAATAAAGAAAAGCAATTGTTTGCAAATGTATACTTGCCAACTCACTCGTAAAAAGTTTTTTGGTTGATTATTTACTCTGATTTTATACTGAATGTAATAAACTCTTGTCAAGAATTTCAGAAAACTCATAGTACTTATGATCGTTCGGTTCATAGTTTCTTAGTATTTTCTTTTCTTCGAAGTTTATTAAGTTACAATTTCAGAAGAATGTTTTGTCATTTACCAGTTAATTATCTTATTGGTGAAAGGAGAAACAAAGACACATACAAAAAAAATTGATTTTTTAATAAAAATCTTAGCTTTAATGGCTAACGTTTTTGAAAAATTCATGCTGTTTGCACAATAGGTAAGCCAATAAACATACCAAATATACAGCTGTATATAGAGCACGTTGATTCCAGTAGAAAGAATGATTTTAAATATCCATTAGTTTTCTGAATACATAAAACCATCTAATATTGATTAAGCTGCTTTATTTATAAGTCAATATAATATAAAATTTTGAACATATTATGACTTATTTCATGCGAATCAATATTAAAGGGGAAAAATCCTGGAATATTTTCAATTACATTTATTCAAATACTAGATTTCTGGAATGAAAACTGAGAAAAGCTGAATTTCTGTTTATCGAAAGTTGAACTATAACATAGCTTCAAAAATGATATGTCATTGAAAGCTGGGATGAAATAATCTGCACTAAAACTTTGTTTCCAAACTAAACACTGAGTTTAAATGCGGAAATCCAGTCCTAGGAAAGAAGAACCTCTTTGAAATTCTAGGCACACCACATTCCAAGGAAATTTTCGAGTTATCCCTCAAAATATGTTTATACGTCTCTGGCACAAAAGTTTTCATTTCATAAAAGCATGTTTTGAATGGCAAGCAGTAGTGAATGTTAGGATGACCTCCTTCGGAAAAGGAGTCCTTCGACTGTGAAATTTCTTGCATTCTGACGATTCTCACACGGGGTGCCTTAAATTGATTTAAAATTTCGTCTTGATCTGAATTCCTCACGTAAACAAAGTATTTACCCATTTCAACCTTTATTTTCTAGTGGATATCGAATTTTGAATTTCTTTTTATATCTTATTCGATGTTCTAGAATTTGCGGATAAAAATGAATAACTTTATCCACAAAATACCTTAAAAAGCAAAAAAACTTGAAAAGTGCATTTGGTCTTCTATACAATGCAAAAAAAAAAAAAATCTACGAAGAAGTTTTTTAAATGGATTATCATTTAAGATATATTTCGTTGAGTTAGTTTTAGCTTAGTTTAATTACATAACGTACCATTAAAATACAAAACGATGGCTATTTGGAGATGGACCTAATTATTTTGAGCCTCGATCAGATCACGAGGACGAGACCTCAGCTGATACGCCCCTCTCAGCACTGCACCAGAGGGTGGACATTTAGCCCTGATGGTTTTAACAAGCAACAGACCCCCATACACGACGGTCTTCGATGTATCGTGTCTCTGAATTTAAAGCTCTATGGCTTAGTAGCAGAGTGTTGGCCATCATGAATTTACTTAAATTACTTTATTACATATATTTTAAACTAATGAAAAAAATTAGTTTCAGCACGATGAATGATGTATTCTATGAATCTTTGCATATGCAATTCATTAGGAAAAAAAGCAATTAAAATTTTTAATGATACGAAAAAAATCTTAGCCCTCCAGCTATGTATCCTTTAATTTCAGCGGGTGGTAATGAGTGCATTTTCTGTTGCATGTTTCGCAGTTTAGAGGTTTAATTTTATCGTTAGAGATTTTATTATATCATGTAACATATATTATCGATTCACTTTTTTTGAAAAATATTTTAACTTAACTTCAAATGTCGCATTTAAATAATTATTTTAAACATTTACTCAGCCCGAGGATTAAACTTTGATTATTTTTCTATAAAATGAGATAAGAGAATAATATAATTTTTATACTACGTGACATTTAGGTGAACCTTAGAATATTCAATTAATTCAGAAATTTATATAAATTATGATAAATTTAAATTATTCATAGTTTATGTATTTATCAGGATTTCCTTAGCAAATTATTAAAGGACATTCTTTATTTAAAACTGAAAAGTAAAAATATATACATAATCATTTATTATTATAAAATATTATTTCCAGAATATTATGACAATGCAATAGTGAATATTATCGAAAATATTATCTACTAATCTATAATTTTATCATAACTTAGATTTTTATTTTGTTCAACATTCGATATCAAAAAGTATTAATTCACTAATTTGTGATCGATTTAATACTCTGAAATTGAGAGAGTAACAGTTACTAAGTAATTTAAGCTACCAAACGAATTATAATTAAATTCATTCAGCATCATGTAACTGCGCCCTGTATAAGGTGATTCAAATTATTATGTTAATCTTAATAATTGAAGCGGTGCTGCATCGACATCAGACATTACATATGCTAGAATTAAAATAGATATTAGCAACTGCACTGACATCAATGGATTTAATTACGGGTTTGTTATAAATGAGGGAATTAGTATCTTTCAATATAAAGAAGGAAGTACTTTTTCTGAAGGAATAACTCATTTTATCGTTTTAATCACAAATTGAAGAGTTGTTGAAACGGCTTCAGATACTATATACGTTAAAATTAAAATAGACATTAGCAATACACGGATGTCAATAAATTACAGGCATGTAATAAATGCGGAATTTGTTATGGATTGTAAAAACGGAGTACATTTTCTGAAAGAATAACTCATTTCAATATTTAAATCAGAAACTGAAGCGTACTTAGGACGATTTCAGAGGCTAAGTATGTTAAAATGAAAATAGATGTTAGCAACTACACTTATATCAATAGATTTAATGGATTAAGTTTGCTATAAACGTGGAACATTTTATCTTTAATTTCAAAAAAAGGAGCGCATTTTTTGAAGGAATAAGTCATTTGATGATTTGAATCAGAAATTGAAGCATTGTTAGAATGATAACAGAGACTACATTTGTAAATAATTAAAATTAAAATAGACATTATCAACTACACTAGATTTAATTACATGTATGTTATAAATGTGTAACTTATTATCTTTAAATATAAAATGGAAATACTTTTTTCTAAAGGAATAGCTTATTTTATCAATTTAATCAGGAATTAAAATGCACAAAATTTCTTTAAATTTATAATCTAAGAATTAAAAGGAACAAAATCTAACCAATTAATGAAAACTGAAAATTAATATGAGAGAAAGGAAACATATCACTTAGGGATAGAAACACACAGTGTTTTAAGTTTTCATTTTTAAAAATTTAGAATCAGATTTAAGATAGCTAAGAGCTGAATAAAAAAACTAATGTGCAGCTTTGAGCTTCGAGCCATCATTTTAACGCACTAAGTGATGTTTGAATGAAGCAAAAACACTAAAATGTTGTTTTTCAAATTCCACTTAGAATCGGAGCTTATATATCTCCTGAGAATTCCACATCTGGCCGTGGATCAAAAAGTAATTAACTAAAATATCAAAAAAGATAAATCAGAAACTTTAGCTACGATTTGCAATCTCTCAAGCGCTTCAGTAAGGATTTCTTTTTTTTATTTGTAGTTAGTTTTAAAGTCAGAAAATTCTCTTTTCCTGATTTAGTTTGCTGTTTCTGTTGGATTTAATGTCATACTTTTGATTAAGATATAAAGTTTGCAAGTATGCTCATATACTTTATCTCTTTCAGAAACTGGAATTTATTTCGAGGGATTTAATTGCAAAGCATCTTTAATTATGAATAAAGTTTCAATTAAACTGAGGCACTCGTTTGAATTATTTTTTTGAACCTTATTTATTTGGTAATACGAATAACATAATCTGCTAAGATTTTTCAGAAAACTGAGAATTGTTCCTTGAAATATTTCGTATCATGAATTAAATATTTATATAACCCCTTTGTAGAAATCTCGATTAATTTAAAATAAATGCTGAGACAATTTATTCATGAATGAAATCTACTTTACTTTGTACTGTTGTTTCATTTTCTATCAACATTAGAATCTAAATATAATTTTTATTTTTCAACTTTAGAATAGATGTTAGTACGATTGAAACAATTATTGCCTAGGAATCAAAATTAAACAATTAAAAAAAGGAATCCGGTCTAAGGACTTTCTCAAGGGTCACCCTCAGACAGGGATTCGAACCAGGGATTTTTTCTGTAAAGGGTCTGACTTTCGTCAAACAATTGACCCTTCGTGACCCGAAAATCCCAGAATATTGAGGTTTTGGAGATAAATTAGTATCACAAAAAAAGACATCAAATTTTGAACCAGTGGTAAGTCAAAAAACACAGCAAACCGGAAAAAACATGAAATGAATAAATCAGATTCGTCAAAATAATTGAAATTACACTTAACATATATTGAAAAATAGACTTAGTAAAATAAGTCAAACTAAAATCCAATAATAATCACCGTAAACTGTCAAACACAAGAATATAAAATCAAATTCAGAAAAATAAAAAGGAAGAAGCAAAACACTCACCAAACTGAAAAAGCACCTTCATACAGCAGTTGAGAATGAAAGCGAAAGTAAGAAGAATTAAGATCCCACATCTGCAATTGCACATCCTAATACTAGATCATTTTACCCGCGTTAAAAGTTAAAAACGCCTATCTTGTTCGGTCATATATAACGTCATCAAAAGAACTTTAGGAGCGCCATCTTTTGAATAAATCCAGTTATTTAATTAGAAATTATATAGATGTTTTTTAATTAATGATTCGATATTGCAAAAGTTTTTTGGAAATTCATTAGTGTTTAAGTTTTTTAGTAGATTATTAGTTGCTGTAATGTAAGAATTCTTATTGTTACAAATTTTTTTAATTCTGTTAAATTGCGAAAATATTAAGTTTTTGAAAATTTTAGAGTTTAAATTTGAATGGTAATTACTAATTTTTATTATTTTAAAGTTAAAATCATCCCTTTTATCGTAAATGCCTATTAAAGTTTTTTCATTAAATACTTCTATATTTAAATCTAGATAGTTAGCTTTATTTTCATCTTCATTTGTTTTAGTTAAAACTAAGTCTTTTGGGTAACAATTAATTACTACATTAGGATTATCTACGTTTAATAGAAGCAAATCATCTATATATCTCCAGCCTTTAATAGAGTTAAGTTTAATTAGATTTTTTTCAAAGTGATGTAAGAAAATGTTAGCTAACGCACTAGAGAAAGCTGTTCCCATTGGTATTCCCTTTACTTGTTTATAGAAGTTAATACCATTAAAAACGTAATTTTCTTTGATGTTAAATTTACATAATTCTAACCAATTATTTTTTGTGATAATATCTTTATCTAAAAATTCTTCATATATTAAGATGCACACATCCATTAATTTTTCGTGAGGAAGGTTAGTGTATAAATTTTCAAAATCAAAAGTATTAATTTTTTTAATATTGTTATCCTTTAGAAAGTCTAAGATATCTTTGTTACTATTAATTATAAAGTTATCTTCATTTTTAATTTTATTTAAGATAATTTTCAAGTATTTAAAAAAGTTTTTTCCCATGTAATAATTATAACTACCTGTGCTACAAGTTACAAATCTAAATTTGATTGGGTTTCTATGAAATTTTACAGTTGGGAATAAATAAGGATAATTTAGGGAGCAAGTTTTAATTTTGGTTTTTTTAGCGAAAGCTAGCATCCTTTTATCTAATTCCTTTTTACTGGTACTAATTAAACTATAAGTCGAATTAGAGTTATATTCTTTAATTAGTAGTTCTTAATAATAAAATTTGCAGATTAAACAGAAATTATTTGCCGATTTGTCTATTACAGTAATAATGAACCTCTCTTTTAAATTCTTTATTTCTTGTTTTAAAATTTTATTAAAATAAATTCCTCGTTCTTTGGTTCCCACCTTACCCGCATTAAATTTGGCTTTGGTGTCTTCTAAAATCTTTACTTTCCATTCTTGAAAACCTTCTGGAGGCCAATGGTATTTTCTAGATAATTTAGCAATGATGAATGAAGCAAAAACACTAAAATGTTGTTTTTCAAATTCCACTTAGAATCGGAGCTTATATATCTCCTGAGAATTCCACATCTGGCTGTGGATCAAAAAGTAATTAACTAAAATATCAAAAAAGATAAATCAGA
>JAPMOQ010048382.1:6657865-6668082 GCA_026543055.1 Argiope trifasciata
ATATATTCTCCTTATATATAAAATTTTGATACTTTTAACTATCATATATTGAGTTTTTAAAAACATTTCTGTATTTTAGTACAATGAAATAGGATTAACTCTAAATTAAATAATCATTAAATTTACTGATTTAATTATCTTAATAACATCTTCTACTCAGACACATAGATTTAAAGTATTAATTATGTCAAATCATTTCATAAATGTTATTGAATGCAGTAGAATATTATTTGTTACAATTAAATAATAGAAATCTGTTTGCAGTTCTGTTTAAAATATTTAGAATAAGATAGTTTGAATAAGATAGTTTACAAAAAGAATTATATTTTCATCAATAAAGAAAATGAATACCTAGAAGAATGATTTTGAAATGAGACAAATAAATTATTTTTATAAAGAAGTTAAAAGGATTACGAGTTGAAAGTTATTCATTCACCGAAACCATCAAAAATACATTTTATTTGTGGATGATCACTTTGTTAACATTTTACTTAATCAAAATTCTTTAGGGAATAACAGATACATGTGTTCATTTAATTTATGATTAGAAAATATCAGGTGATTTAATTTGAGAATTTTTCAGTTCAAATAAACAATTTGTAACAAAGAAATAAATGTAAATAATTCATGGAAATTTCAACGTTCTTTTATTATAATGTAGTATAACTTTTATTTATTTATATGAAATATTTCAATATAATTATTATATACAGAGAGTTATGTTATTATATTACAGAGAGTGTCATAATAACATATAATGACACTCTCAGATGATATCGCTTATGATTGCTCAAATTTGAAAAGATTATTTGCAATTAATATGAATTTTGAATTTCAAACCTTATTTAAAAAATAGATAAATTGTTATTTATAAATTATGTTTTGGTATTCTTTTTTATGTGATAGATTGTTCTCTAAGGAGAATCTTTGAACATTGTAATAAGAATAATTATTTTTAAAAAATAAGATGTGAACTAGAGATTTCGATACCATACTTTCTGAAGGAAAATTTTGATGGTTTATTAAAAACATATTGTATTGATAATAGTTACTTTTAAACGAATTAGAATAAAAGTAAAACAAATATAAATTTTTCATTGAGGGAATATATCAATAAAAAGTGTACGTATTCAGTGAAGTGTACTTCCTTATATTATTGATAAAACGGTTTGTTGAAAATAAAAGAAGCGAAGATTCATAGACTATCTGATTTAGCACTGTTCACAGAATTTTAAACCCTTAAATGTAACAATTTAAATACTAAATACTATTAAATTTCTAAAAAGAATACTCATTACTTTTTATTATATAATATAATTTAAAAATATCCCGATAAATATTGCGGAATATTTTAGCAACCATTATATGAGAAATCTAACACTCAATTCAAATCAAATTCATTTGAAAAATAGCAGAGATATTCCATTCCAAAGGAAATTTTCTTCCAGTCAATTTAAAATTTATTAAAAAACAGAATTAATTGAAATTCTTTATTTTTAAATATTTTGACTATTTTTTTACATCTTCATATGGCCTATAAGTTTTACAAACTATTTTTATAACTGAAATAAAAGCAACAGTTTTTGAGATTATTTAACAAATACGTTTTAAAAATAATGAAGACATCTCTTTCTGAAGCTTCATGAAAATTGTTACTACAGAATAAAATTTGCCTTTAGTGTTTGTAAATTCCTTAAAAAGAATATTAAAGCTTTTTAAGTGATTGTTTGATCTTCATGAACTAAAAGCTATTATTTTAAAATTCTTACAAGAATTTTAGAGTATTTAGAACCTTGGGATTTTTACTATTCCTAACAAAATTCAATCAAACGCATCTTACAATAGCAACATTTCTTTTAGAAAAATCAAGAAAAATTCCTACGACATAGGAAAATATAGTTTCCAAGTTTACAACAATTCTTTGAAGTCTTTGAAGAGTTACAATTTATTCCTTTTGAAGAAATCATTTTCATTCTTCCCTTCCTTTTCTTTGTGATGTGTCAGACCATACTATTTATGATCCTCTCCAAAGTAATACGAAGCTGAATGAATTCTATACAACGTGGCAAAAGGGATTTTGTATAGAAATAGACAGCAGAAAATGTCCTATCTATATATGTTCTCTTGTCGATAATAATATTCTCAGCAGAATATTTTTATACGTACAGAATATTGCCAGGAAAATGTTGTGTGACCCAGTAAAATATGTCTGATTAAAAATGCAATCGCAAAATAAATAAATTCTTTTCTACTTCCGAATAGTTAAATAAAACCAGAATTATCAATGGAATTATAAACTTTATTGATTAATTGCAAAACAAAACTCCAGAAAAAAAAAGATATAAATTAAAACACTGGTGATGGAATTCTTAGATAAATATTTGCTTTTTGTCAGCGCCTTGAATAGAATAAAAGCTCAAATATTTGCATTACTCTAAACTGTGATGAATAAAACATTTTACTTTTATTTGTCTGCTATTTATTGAAGTACTGGCTAGAAGAATTCTTTAGTCTGGTGAAGCTCAAATTTAAGTAAGGAATTCAGATAATTTAGATAAGGTTCCATTTTTTCAAAAAAAACTTTTTTAATAGTTTGTATTTGCATCTAAGTTTTGTTTAGTAGAATAATTGCAACATATGAAAGGTATTATTATGTTTTTTAACTCTATAGAAGTAACAAAAAACTGGTGTTTCTACATTGCATTTAGCATGCAAAAATCGAACTTTCGTTTGGTTTTGAGAAATACGTTGAGATTCTGTATTCATAAAATAAAATAAAAATCATGTTCCGGACTAATCTAGTTACTTTGAACGTAGTCTCCATAATTTTAAGTATTCTAAGATATCCGCAATTTCACCAGTTTCCACCGTTAATAGACATTTAATTTTCGAATAGGACTGTTGTCGAATATGAAAGAATCGAAATATTTTCCAGCACTGTTTACTTAAAAAGTCATAAGAAATAGAAAAAAAAATTAAAAAAAAAATCATCTTTAAAGTATCATCCTGTTTCAATCAAGTATATATTAATGGAATTTTAAATTGATAATTTTAATAAGCCGGTCTCAATCATTTATACTGAGGAATTTGAAATATTAAGATTGACCTCTTTAAATACATGTATTTTGATTATGAAAATGCATAATATTTTCTGTACTATGCATTAGCATCTGAATTGTGAGTTGAAATTTCTATTAAATAAGATTAACATAAATTATTTATAAAAAAAATAAGTTTAAACATTTACATCACATTTGTGTTTTAAATCATAGCATACATTATCAGTGTTTTATCAAAATTAAAATATAAAGTTATAACTGAAAAAATATACTTTGTTTGATCATTAGCATTTTATCATTTCAGAATTTCAATACCTAGATTAAATTATCACTTTAACTGTATATGTTATAATGCGATTATCTAACAACATTTCCTTTCACTGTCTCTTCATTCACCGTCGCTAACAATAATGCCAACAAGTACATAACCAGAACAACGAAACAGTGTCATCAAGCAAACAACAAAATCAATCTACGCTGTTTTTTCATTAATCAATTAATATATTTTCAAAATTTTTGCACTTCGTAAGGTGTCTAATTTGTTGGTGAATAAAAATACCCACTTTAATTTTTAGGTAATTCAGCGATGGGAACGTTTCTTCCAGGCATTGAAATCCATGTCTTTATCCTTATTTTTAATTCAGTGCTTCATCGATCTCATTTTATGTACAAATAGTTTTATTTTTCATCGAATAAAGGATGTTCGAATATTTTTCCATCTACAATATAATGTTTATGCTCTGGTACTTATTTTTTAACTTTTTCCATACAGTTCCGTTCTTACAGGAAAAAACAAAAATTTTATCGAATGTATTTGTATACCATAACCATAATATTAATGCATATGGAGACTGCTTTAAAATATGCCAATATGCTCCAATTATAATTTAGATTGTCGATTCCATGACGCAATATTATCATATTTTTATATGTTTTTTTCATTATTCGAGAATATGTTATTGGAATTAACAATTTGGCATTTGGTGTAAAATTGCAAATCATTGATTAAAAAAAAATACTTCTTTTCCGAGTTGCAATTGGAAATAGACATTAAATACCTTGTGGCATGAAAATAACAAAATAAAATTAATATTTAGAAAACAAAGACACAGTAATAGCTTTAAATTTCTTAAAAGAAAATCTTTAATATTTCTCATGTAGTTTTGGGAAAATGAATAAACGAGAACATGTTTTGGAGAAGGTTCCAACCTTGCAATTCTGAATGTTTTTTATTGATAAATTTAAGTAACTCAATAGATTATTCAATTATTTTAACAATTAACTTTAATTGGAAGAAGTTCTACAAGTGATATTTGAAATCCGAACTATGAAAAAATAATGTTTAAAAAAGAAAATAAAAAATAATTATTTCTGATGTAAAATAAACTATTTAATCCAAAATAGTTTTAATGAAATACTTCAAACTTGTAGAATATTAAGATTTTTTTTTCAAAGATATTTTTTTACAGTGAATGCAAATCTGTAAGAAACAGCAAATGTGAAATTGGAAGAAAAAAATTTATAAAATTTGATTTTTTGAATAATTAATCACAATTAATTTATTTCATAATAATCATAACATTTTAGGTTGATTTATGCTATAATTCTGAAGAATAATCTTTAAATGGTGAATTAAGAGGTGTATAACATTTTCTTTGAGATGATATATGTTATCACTTTTCATAAATGATATATACTCTCCTAGTCAAAGCCACCCATGATCAATAATACTCCATCTTCAAAGGCATTCCACTTCAATTATTTTCATTCCAATACTCAAAAAAAATTATACTTATCAGGCTTAAAGAAAAGTCGATAAAAATCTTTCTAATGCATACCATGTAAATCACTTTTCAATAAAAAAAAATGTTTCCTTGACCCTTTTCAATCATTTTCAAAATATGAGATAAGTTTGAAAATATTTCCCAAAAAAAGAAAACGTTACGTCTTATTTACTTCAAACTTTATTTTTAAAGAATTAACTGTTTCCTGATTCGAAGCTTATACGTCAATCTCTCAGAGATTGAGGAAACAACATCAAGAAAACGAAGGGAAAAAAAACAGCTTTTAAAAAGCATTTCGAATTATTTAGCACTTTTAGAAGAGTCCTGGTAGAACGCGATAAGGCATTTGGATTTTTTTCCACCCATAAACTAACCGAATTCTATACAGTTTTGAACTTAAGCGCGGACTGTCCTTTCCGGAATGATAAGGGCATCAGGAATAATCAGCTTAGAGAGAAAAATATGATAATTTCCACTTCTAGCGTTTAATTTACACTTTTGCTTAATTGCTGGGCTCAAGAGCTTAGGACTTAGTTAGCACTTCCCTGGGAGAAAAGATAATGATAAAAGGTATTGAACCCACTGTCGTTGTCCAAAGACTTGATTGATTAACTTTCGATCAATTAAGCATCCATAAATCAAGCCAGGGGCCTGTGATTTAACATTAATTCAAAACGAACTGTGTTTCAGATTTTTTTCTGCTAACTTGGGAACCGTTAATTTGCTAGCAGTTGTTTAACGAAGTCCTTTTCATTATTAATGCAACAGTGGGGGCCGAACAAAATCTTCTCTTTGTTTCTTTAATGGAGGCTCTTCTCCATATTTCACCGTCTTTATTTCATTTTTTTATCCTTTCCTTTGCTTCATTTAATTAGTTTTGAAACAAATAAAATATATTTTATGGCGTGGAAAAAAATGGTTCGTTTTCTGTTTCTTATTAATTTACTTCATGAGGTATTTTATCACACACACATATTTTTAACTACTTTAAGGAATAGGACTTTTAATGGGATAAAAATTTATTCAGTATGTCTTTTTCATAAACAAGGAGATTTTTCTTCTAGTGTTGAATATATTTTAAATTACAAAAAAGTAAATGTATTATATTTATTCAGTTCAGTAAAAAAGCTATTTAGGAAAATTAAAATCTAGCATTTTAAACCCTTTTCATGTTGGTTAATATATATATTCTGAAAATACGTTGAAACACATTTTGAATAAATTTATTTGATAAATGATGCTTAGCTACTGTATTTTATTTTTGGTAACTTTTTGTAAAATGTATAAAGACTAAAAAAAAAATATTATTTTTCAAAATTTATAAATTTATAATTAACATTATATTATTTAAATTAATAAGCTATTAAAATTTGTAAAAATATTCTAAAAATATTAGGAATAAAATAGTATATGCGTTAGAGTGAAATACATTAAATTTAAATTATGAAATGCAACCTTAACTGTTTTAAAAATTTTATCTCGTCAAAATTAAGAACATTAGATACAAGCACTAATTAAATTAAATTTTAATACTTTCTAAAAACCACTGTATATCTTAAAGTCAGTGAATTAATTAAATTAGTGAAATTAGAGTAACTGATATGTATATTTAAGGCGAAATTTAAAAAGTATAAAAGATAGAAAAGGATATAGGTAACAGTTCATACTTCCAAGTAAAAAAAGTTTATTTAATAAATGAAAATAATTTCTCATTGTTTTGATGATATTTTCTAACAATCTATAGACAATTTTTAACTTTTTTATATCTGAAAATATCCATCAGATTTCAAATGCTTCTGTTTAAGCTTTCCTTTTTGTATTCACATTTTAAATTTCGTACGAAGACAATTCACCTTCACTTAATAAAATATTTTTTTCGTTATCTCTGCAAATTGAAAATACTACAATTATTTCATTAATTTTATTAACAATTGACGTTAGAATTTAATGTTTTAGAACGAAAATGCATTTAATACCAATTTTAAAATATTTCGCTTTTTGTTATTTGATAATATTCTTTTTTTTTTAGTGGAAACCTTTTTCAGGAATTACATAAAATATATATTATTATATATAAGACTTCCTCAAATAATACTTTGAATATACATTTTACTCTTTTTAAAATAACAATTTCATTTTATTTGTTTTAAAAATTTAGCTCCCCTGCTGAATTGAAATTATATAAAAAAAACGCAATTTATAGGTAATATTGAAACGTTTAAGCTAAAACTTCTAATTTGAGATTCTCGAAATTATTTGTACTCGAAAGTTGAATTTTAATATTTCTTCTAAATTTATAAATTTTTTATACGACTGAAATAAATCTAATACTCAAAAGTCTTGATTGATGGTATTAATCATATTACCAATAGTCCGATTCATAGCTACAGGATTAAAAAATTAACAGTGTCAACATTTTTGGGTTTTTTTTTTATGCAGAAAATTTTATATTCTAGATTTATTTTTTAGAAAATTCTAGATGTTTTTCCTCACAAATCGGGGATAGGTTTTTTACATAATTTTTCAACGAAATTGCGTAGCTACTTTATTGCTACAGTGCGCTATATGACTCGTTACGATTACGAACAATTTTCCTGATTTTCTTCGTAACTTATATGCTGTTTATAATTATATTTCTTTTTTCTTGATATTATCCACATTACTGAGTAATATTTGATAATTAAGGAATGATATTTTTGAAAGTAAATAGATTATTTTTTTAATAAATTTTTCTTCCGAATTTTTCGGAAAAAATTTGGAAAAAATGAATCTGTCTACAAGTTTGTTACACCATTCTAAACATGTGGATATGATATATGTGAATATACAATGCACATTCAATATTTCAGATGAATTATTTTTTAAACTTCAATTCAAATAATAATGGAAGGTTGTTCAAACAGAAAAAAAGTAATGAATATCATATTTCATTAAGGTATTAAAGTAAAATGTTTTGAATACTGTTTTCTTTTGCTTCAGAAAATATTGCTGTGACTTACGGTACTTTAGAAGCCTACTGAGATCTTTTTGCCAACGATTTAAGTCAAGCGAGCTTCTCTTGTTTTTTCAGTACCATTATTTAGGGCCAAGAGTACGAGTTAACTACTTCGTGCGTCACTTTCACTTGCACAACCTTTTTTTTATAATGGGGCAAATTCACACATCTCACAGAATAGAACACAGAAAAAAAATCATGCCCAAGTCGGTAATTGAATCTGGCACTCAGAGATCATGAGGAAGACGCTTTCCCTATGCCAGCAAAAAATATTTAAAATGTTGCATGTTATACGTGTGTTCGGTGTTAAATGTTGGAAAGTTGCTGTAAAAAACCTGAACAATCTTTAACTCAGTGTTTAACTTCGTTTATATATTATGGAACTGAGCAATGATCATGCCTTTATTAAATGAACAAGATGCCATCTACTTCTTTTGCAGATTAAAGAATAAATAAAAAATAACAAAATAAACTCAGATAAAATACTAAATATTGTTTAAAAGTGGGATTAAATCGAAGGACTGAAATAAGTTTTTTTATGAACTAAATCGAGGAAAACTGTTTCAAGACATTATAAAAATTATTGCGTCTTATTAATGTCTACTAATATTACTACATATAGTAATATAGAAATTTCTTAGAGTTACATTAAGAAAAAGTTACCTTTAACTGTTCTTTAACAAAATATTTTTAATTGATTAAGACAGCTCGATATGCAGTGAATTGCTTATGAATTTGCTTTAAAAATTCCCCTCAATCTCTGTAAATAAATGAGTAATTCAGGTATTCTTGGTCCATCAGAATGTTTTCTCGTTTTCATTATCCAAATGCACTTAAGATAAATTGTGGGTTTTTAGGCTCACCTGTGTGCATTAGTAGAGTCATTTAACAGGAAAAAAATACTGAACAAAATCATTTTTCTCCTAAACCTGAAGTTCGAAATGTCAGCAGAGTTTATGCATAATGAATAATGATAGCTATTAGTTTAGGACTTCTTTATTTATTAATGTCGATGATTCATTTGGAGTGATAATTACTTTTCCATTTGCCATGTGCGGCAGTAGGTTTTGCAAATGAGCAACTAACGATTGCTGAACTTAGGAGAGGGATAATTCATAGAGATGAGTCATAAGAAGTTTTAGCATGAATTGGAAACATATTATCATTAATGTTTGTATAGGCAGGTCAATTGGAGTAGTCGAAACAATTTTTTAGTTAGAAAATTGTTGTACGCAGGAACTTTAAATATCTGGTTTAAAGATTTATACTTTTCTGAGACAATGTAGTAAAGACCTTTTAAAGAAATTTAACACAATTGAAAAACCATTCAATTAATTTTGAAAGCTGAATTAAAAGTGAATTTTATAAAATTAGTCAATTTTATAAAATTTGAAACAATTTTCAGTTATTATTGGAGAGAAAAATGTATTTTTTTTTATCAGCACAATATTATTTCAAAAAATATATCTTAAATAAGTTTCTTATTAGGATGATAGTAGATTTAAAAGTCAATTGCAATCGGTTTACTTGGTTTTAGGATGTACACGAATTACGTACTGAAGCTTCTTAAACAGCTATCCTTTAATATTTTATGATCTAAAATTTCTTTTATTCGTTGATTTTAGACTTTAAAATCCCAAAATAAATTTAAAGTTGCAAAAGGTTTCAGGAATAAATTTGAAATTATGATAAATAATAAGCAGTGATAAATAGTTTTCCGTCGTTTCAAAGAATTATCTTTGGTATTTCTTTTAAAAAATACTACTCTTACAGCAATAAAATAAAATAGTAAGAAAAAATATTTATGCTATGAAAGAAATTAATTTGGAAAGAGAAAATGCCGAAAAATTGTTATCAGCTTGTATATTACACAATATGCATACATTGATGCACATATTATGATTAGGGGGAAAAACACCTGGTTATTCACTCTATCACATAGGAAAAAATAAATAAATTTGTATTATCCGTAATACACGTGGATTGAATTTGACAGCAATTATGTATTGGTAATATGCTGTGCTCTTTGCTACAGAGGTACTTAGTAATTCACTCTGAATTTTCCAGAGATTAGTCCTTATATTAACTAGATATTTTGTTTAGAGTTGGATTAACACATTTCAAATAGAACTTTTTCCTACGTTTCTTATTCGGTATTTCTTTTATCATTTGTGTTACGATTAATGAATACAGGTGTCATGAAAATATCGATAAAGTCACAATAGTTGCAAGTGACTCTACGCAGAAATCTAGACTCGACTCACCAATGAAAATCACAGCTATATTGGCGGTAGAGGATGAAATACTGCTGTGTGTAGTACTTCTTAATTCACTGTGAATTTTCCAGTGATTAGTCCTTATAGTAGTAGTCATTTAATG
>JAPMOQ010048382.1:6668482-6683319 GCA_026543055.1 Argiope trifasciata
CTAAGTATGTTAAAATGAAAATCTTATTCAGCAATTCTTTACCAATCAGAATTACAGTACAAAGAATAAAGACATTCGTCTTTAGCTTAGCTTAGCTGATAAACTTTCCATTACTTCTGAATTATTATTGTTAAAACTAGGCACATCATTCTGGCTCTTCAGTTGATAAATACATTGATTTTTTTTTATTTTTCCTATGAAAAACAAGACGCACTCAACTGCAAGTCTTGTTGCAAGACTCCTGTGTGCTGAACTGAAAATCATCGATGTGTTGGAAATGGTGATGCATTACTGGTGTATGGTGTAATTTTAAATTCACATTAGAGTTTCCAGTGATTAGTCTTTATAGTAGCTGGATATTTATTATTCTGCTTATTGTTGGATTTATATAGAATATACGCTTCATACACATATATTTCCTAGGTTTCACATCCGGCATTTCTTTTACCACCAGTATGATATTATGAAGAACAGATGTCCTGTAACTACTGATAAACTCTGGAATTTCTTTTGATTTATATTTGACAAAAGTTAAGGCTAGATACATAATTCTTGCTCTGTAGGGTAGAAATACGTTGAATGTTTCGATTTCCTATGAAAAACAAGGCCTGCACTCGACGCGACTCTTCAGTAATTTCGTTGGCAACCTGTTTTCAATCCTTAGAAGTCAGATATCGACTACGTGGTAAACAAACTCCTCTTCAGCCATTGCGCTCACGGAATTTACAGCAGAGTAACCCCATCGAAGAAGACTGCTGTTATCGAAGATCAGCTTCACTTTTGTTGTGCTCAGCGATAAAATACTAACGCCCTATACTTACATTTTTTTCTCTCACAACCTCTCTCCCTCTCTCTCTCACATACTCTTCCTAGCGTTGCTTCCTTCCCAGTTTTTCTCTTCTTTTATTTTATTTTACCCCCTTTTATTTTCTGTTTAGTTTTATTTCATGCTACATTGCCCCAACGCCAGAGTTTTTGCGTCTTTGTTTCTGCACAGCAAAAACAAAGGGGTAAAAAATAAATTATGTGAAAAAACAGCATCTGGAAAGTTGTTTATAAGTTAAGATAGTTGCAGGTGCAAATAGAAAGTTTGAGAGAAAAAAAAACTTGGGAGATAAATTTTTTTTTCACCTTTCATCTTTTGTTCTTTAAATGGTTCAGAAATATTATTGTGGGATAAAGTGCGTTAAATAAAGCTGTTCTCTTTTCAATAGATGTCCATTTGAAGTTTGCTTCTATCTTTCATACAAAGTGAAACATCGTTTCTGTTCTACTCTAAGACAAAAGCCGATGATTCTTTCAAAATTCAGTATGCAAAAGGAGTTTAGAAGTAGTAAATAAATGATGTTAAAAGCATTTCTGTTATTTTTCAAGTCTATGTTTTCTCTGCGATAAAAACAATGCATTCAGGATGGAAATATATTCACATATTTAAGGCAGAAGGCTTAAAAAAATGTAAAATCTAAGTATTCTTAGTTATAAATTCTTCAGGAAAGAAGAAAAATAGGAAAATTATATATATATATATATATAGCTGTACAATTTTTTCCGGTTTTGCAGTTGAAGGACTTCAAAGGTAAAGAAATTGAAATTAACATTTATCTAAAGATACTTATGAATGATGATTATAATGAACACTCACGTATTCTGGACCTTGGAATGAATTAAAGAAGAACTGAGTAATTTCGAGGGCAGACTTTTAGATTCTTATAATATAAGTGTAGCCTCATTATAATTAAAAATTTAATTTAAGGATTTCACTGAGAGAAAGAAACTGCAAAGACATGTACATGTACAAAACTTAACAGCTAATAAAGTTTAATATTTATCAAATGCAGCAAGATACAAAACTAACGCACTCATTTTCCCTCTTCCCTCACCTTTCCTTAAATCAATCGGAAGCCACGATTTTGTAAAACGTGCTTGCAGAAGGCTATTTAAAAGAGAGCTATTGCAAGAAAATCGACATTTGTGATAAATTAGAAAACATTAAATTAGGAAACACACATAAATTAGGAAACACACATAAATTAGGAAACACACATAAATTAGGAAACATTAACTTTTTAACTGAGGGGATGGATGAATATAGGATTGCTGTGCCCTTTAGTATCATTGTTATAGTAGATATGGACAATTATACTGCTAGATCTATTATTAATTATAGATCATAATTTGCATCACACTCTCGCATATTTTGTGAAAACCATTAAGAAACAAAATCAGATATTCCAGCTTTAAGCTTGTTGTTGGACCTGAGTATAGTTTCAAAAAATACAATGCTCCTCTAGCTCATTTAGACAAAATATATTTCTCCTATTTCATTCAAATGAATTGGTTTGACCATTTAAGTCTAAAATTCTAGAATATGAAAAAAAACTTAATTAGAGAGGATTCGCAACTCGTCTGTTCTCTTTCAGAATCGCCCAGGACTTGAAGGCAATTTTACACTCTTATCAAAAGCGACTACCTCTAAGAAACTAGTCCAGAGAAGCTTTAATTTGAGTAAGAGAACTAATACGCATTTCGAATAAAGAATAAGTCATAAGATTTCTTTTCACAGGATAAATTTGGGAAGAGAATATGTACTTGGTACATATATCACAATTAAAAGGTTTATCTGAAAGAACTGTCAAATTTTTGAGTTTTTTATGTACTCAAAATTTGGAAAAGCAGTAATTAAATAAAGAACAAGAAAAATAACAATTGAAGTTAATTTTTTAAAGAGTTACATAGAAATTTATGAATTATGCAAAAAATATTAAACAAAAATAACAAAAAATTTATAAAATAATTGCACATTTTATTTTCAGTAAGAATGTTTCAAAATACACCCAAATAAAACTCCATTTTTTATGTCACCTTCTAGTATATGTAGAATGTAGAATGTATTCTCTGTTATATAATACTTTTTCAAGGTATCTCTTTACAACACATTTCTTGAAGTAATTCCTTTAGGGAATGTAGGTGCTTCTCTCTGTATTTCTCATTATATAAAATCTATAAAACAATATTTTGTAACATTCCAACATTATTATATTTTCCAGCAATATTCTAATGTTAGGAATTATAATTATATTATATATTTAATAGAATATCTAATAAAACGTTGCAATATTTCAAACAATTTAGAATTTTATTTTGTTTACAGGCAAGGGTATTGATTTTTGTGAGAAAATGGAAATATACTTTTGTATGATAATTGTACTAATCCTATTCAAAAAATATTATCTTCCAAATACGTTTCTCAAATAAAAATGTAAGAAAAGTAGATGATTTAGCTCCACTGACAATTGAAATAGCGCAAATATACATGATGCGGGACTTATAAAACAACAAATAGGACGATTATTAAAAGAATTTAAGATGTTAAAGCACTCGAACATTCTGTGACCTCTAAAATTTCATAGCTACATAATATTTTTTTCAATGTAGATATTACTTTTATTTTGCAGCATTAATTTAAAAGAAATACTCAAATCTGAGTTTCTGAATACGGCTTATAAAAGCAATTAGTTTGATTTCAAATGGAAATTCTAAGAAACTGCTTTTTTAAAATAACATACATTTTTTTTTACAGTTCTTTCATTCATTACAAATTCTTATTACCATAAGTTTTCTTATGGCAATTTTATGGCAAAACATTTTTAAATTATAGCATTAAAAATGATCACATACATATAAAAGAAAAAATTCCATATATCTGTATGCATCTCAAAAAGCAATTCAAACAGTATATTTTTAAATTTGTATTAAAACGTATTTCAATTCATAAATTACTAAGGTCTTTCAAAAAAATCCAAAATTCTTAAAATGAATATTCATTTCCTTTCGGAAATCACTATCAGATATAGTAAAAAAGTTTTTGTAGCTTTGCAATAAAAGAAACATGCATGAAAATAATCAGAATTCTTTATACAGTAGTTCGCATTTCTTTACTTGGAATATCAATTTTGCTAAAAGCAATATATTCATTTTCATGAGAATATACTAAGCAGATATAAAAGAGAATACTTAAAATGCAGATCTTAGTTCATTCTAATATTTCTGTTAAATTTAATATGCATGGCATTAAAAAATATATATTTACATATTACAAGCAAAATTATAATCAAATTAATAAATATGTATGTTGATTTCTGAAAAATTAATTCATTTATTAATTTCTATATCCTACAAAAGTTTGTCTACGTTATAGCTTAATATGCTGTCAACGGAGTTTTTGTGATATTAACGGACCTAGAAATAATACAATGACAACTTTTCTTCCACTTATATATCAAAATGCATTTAAAAAAATTCAACAAAAAATTTCAGCGCTCCAATTCCGCTTTAGTGGTAAATAACATTAGTTGTTAACGTGTTTAGTTGTAATTAATTTTTTTTGTTTAGAAAGCAATTTATATAATTTTAAAAACTAAAACAATATTGTTATAACTAATTTTTATATTAATATTAGTTGTAAATATTTTATATTAGCCATAAATAATTTTTATAATTAAAGACTAAAAGTTTTTGATAGAAAAATAATTTTCAGATAAAGAAAAGACAGTTCAAAAATTTATTTTAGTTGAAAAATAGATAATTGTTTTGTTTCTGTTATTTATGTAAACTGGAAGCTGCATGATAAAAAATGAATGAATACGGATATAATGTTAAATAAAAGAAAGCATTAAAACGGATCATATCTAATTAATCCCCTAATAAGTACGAAGACAAAGAATCTAGTATATTTGAAGTTCACAATCACTCTATATAACTTTAACAAAGTATCTGTAGAAAGTGAATTTGACTCATTATTACAGAATCAGTTTTTTTTTTCCTCTTTTACCATTTTCACAGTTAGTTTACAAAAGTTTAACCATGCATCTGTAAAATGCTAATTTGTCTCAATGTAATAGAATAGGATTTTTCCTTTCGCATATTTGCCTCACAATTAATTCTTTCATTTTAAACTCTCATTATCTCTCATAATTCAATATCAATCCTTCATAATTCAATATGTCCCCCACAGTAATATTTTGCATGATATGATCATGAACTTACGAGATAATAAATCATAAGAGAAACATGTGAATGTTATTCTTTCAATTAAATGATTATCATTTTAAAATATTTTTCCTTATACTAAAAATAAGTATTGAAATAAGAAGGGAAGAAATTTAATATGACTTAATTAAATAGAAAGTGCTTGCCATAATAGTTTCTACGAATACCAGCATTCAAAATATCAATAAAATATTTCTCAAAGAATTGTAGAGTTAATATTCTTTAGAATGTAAGGAATCACCAATAAAAGTATTATATTTCATGTGTGGCACTATATGTTGTTGTCAGAAACCTTGATAATCATTTGCATTAAGGCATTTCATGTAATTAACTAGCTTCTTTTTCTAGCTCTCTAGCCTTGTTCGGTTACTTTCCCTCAGAGTGTAACATCTTTACGTCTTACCTTTTTTCAGTAGAGAAACACACGGCGACAAAATTGAAAACATCGGACCAAAGTCTTGAGCAAGGTGACAAACAATAGCAACACATCTACCAAGCGGTAAGGGGGAAAAAAAGCAATCTGGGGAAAGGGAAGATGGACGAAGGGGAAAAAAAGTGTGATTTGGATCGACTTTCAATAGGCCATTAGCTGCTGCGTCTTACGGACAAGCTGTTACCCTCAACCGCTGATCAGCTGACGAACACTTTTTAGAAATGAAAGAAAACAGTTAACGGTAAAAAGAACTTTTCAATGCTAAAGGATGAAAATAAGATAAAACGTGAAATAAAAAAAAAAGCTCGTTGAGAAATCAACCAAGAAAAATTTCTTTAAAATGATGGAATAGGTCGAGTATTTCTATGCCTTCTCTTTCCTTTTTTCTGTGATAGGATTTATTTATTTGTTTTTGAAATTTCTCTTTTGGTTCATGAAGCATCCATGAGAGATAATGTTTTTTTTTTCATTCTTCCGTTATCGTTGCCTGTGAAATTGTATTCGAGAGTTTTACGAAAAAACAAGCGCAAGATGAAGCGAAATCTAGTTGATTACTTTCTGTTTTGATTAAGAATCTCGAATAGTGTTGTATTTGCTCAGAAAAAAAAATATGAGAAAGTTTACGCTGTATATCATGAGACAGGAGATCGAAAATTTCAGTTTTCCAGAAGAAAAAAAAAAGTGCAAATTTTTACTCAATTTTTTTATTCCATTTTATTTTTCTGCTATAAAATTATGCAAAAAGTTTTGATCACTAAGAAGGTAGAAATGAGTGTCCTTTTTTGAAATCTTTGAAAGTTTGAAGATGTTTTCAATATTTATCTGAGCAAAAAAATAGAAAGCTTTTTCTTCTTTGAATTTTTTAGCTTACATTATTTTTGTTATTTAAATTTATTGATTTATAGGTTTAAAGAAGAAAAACAAGGGCTATTATAAGCCTAAATTGTGAAAAAGAAAAAGTATTTCGGATTTAAAAAATTAGAATCTGCGTTTGTTGATATCTTTAAATATTGACGTTCAAAAAGCAAAAGAATTTTGTCCTAAATACAAAAAATAAAATTCATTGCCTTCCTTATTCTGCCAAAATTGATTATAATAAAATCTTCCTGAGAATGATGTCCTACTGAAATATTTGCAAGCTTTTAAATTGCAAGTTTGTTCATTCTAACACAAATTGTTGCATTTAAATAATTTTTCCACTTGATTAATTGATAAAACACTTTTTATCCAATTTGCTTTTGACATTTAGTTACATTTTAAAAAACCAGTTAAATTATAAAAGTGTCAGAATTATGTATTTAGACACTAAAAAAATCAAGATAAGCTGAAAAGAGGCGAATTTTTAAATGAGATTTTTTTTTGGTTTTTATTTCTTATATAAGAAATATTTGAAAAAAAGTAGATAAAATTGCTCTTTTTCAGAAATATCCTATTGATAATAATGTTTTAGTTTTAATTATTTTCACAGTTAAAATGCTTTAATGTTTAGAAAAAATAAATGTTACATATTTTTAAAGAAACAAATGAAAAAATAATTAAAGACTTTTTTCATATTATTCATCTTATTTTATCGTATGTATAGCGACTAATAAAAATGAAGAGTTTTTAACTTTACTTAAAATTTCTCTCTTTTAATATTTTCAATTTCTTAACATCTACATAAAATATGTTATAGAAAAATGAAACGCAGGTAACTCAAAATTAAGTTTCTGCTTTCAAGAAAATTGCCTTTGTTTTATTTTTAAAATTATGGAAAACAAAGAATAAATATGTTTATCTGTAAAGAACTTATAATAAAAATAAAAATAAAAAATAACACAAAATATTAAAAATATATAATATAAAATATTGTAAGAGCATGAAACCAACATTCTCAGGTATACATGACATACTTTTATAAACAAAACTCATGCGTACGGAAGATGTCATATATTGGTCCGTAAAACTTAACTACCTTCTTACAATCTAATTCGTAAATTTATAGTTTAGACCAACTGCTTTTTTTGTCTTTAATAATCACTAATTATTTTTTAATATCTGTAAATAATATTCCTGCTAAAACACTTACAAAAATCGAAGCTCTTGAACAACCGTAATGTACAAACGAAAATAAAAATTTATTTTACAAAAAGAGAATACAATATTAAAGTTTTCGGGATTCTACAGCTGTCGAAATACACAAAGCTAGAAAATATAAATGACTATCTAGATTATTTTGATTGAAATATTTCATCGTGATGCAGGTAAAATATTTCAGCTTCAGAATTTTTTTTTCCTTCTTTTAAGTAGGCAGTCTATCAACAAGACAGAGATAAACCACGTTAACTGAATGTTAGTTAATTAAACCATAGAACGGCATTTTCTTCTTACTCATATGAGAGGGAAAGGAGAGAAAAAAATTCATAAATTCCAGTTAAGTGATCCTACTAGAGTTCTAAATTTAATGACCCGACTAAGGATCCATTTAGAAAGATTAATGGCTTAAGATAATAAGATGATGAGAAATCTCGGTATAATGGAAATTCTCTTCCAAGGGAAAGGCTTCCCATTTAGACAAGGATTTGATTATAATCAACTATCTCAATTTTTTTCATGTTTAAGGTAATTTTATATTAGCTAAAACTGTATCCAAGTTTTCGCATACAACCAGTCTTGTTGCATGAATTTCGGAGGAGAAAAAAAATTGCATTTATGACTCTAGAAAGAAAGACTATATATTTGTTATTTATGACTCTAGAAAGAGATATACTGACAGTTACAGTTACACTTATGAAGGAGAATGTTTTTCATGCCTTTTTTTACAGAAAACAAAATAACTTTGAGAAAAAAGTGAGTTTTCAGTTATTTTAAGTAAAATTTAATTAAATAAAATTTGATATTAGATGATATTTTCTTTCTTTAAAATAACCTTTAAATTTTGACAGCTGAAATTTTAAATTAGTTGTAATAATATTGAAAAATCTAAGCTTTTAAGTATTTAGCCCTGCATAAAAAAGCAGCATTATATTAAGATAATTCAGATTGAAGTTGTATCATTATACAATGCTCATTAAATCATTGCTCATAAATGCTCATAAATGCTCATTGCTCATCAATGCTCATAAATGCTCAATGCTCATTAAATCATTAGAATTATCAATTTTATCTAAATTTTCTTAATAGTTTCAAGTACAATTAGTACTAAGTGTTGGTTTGTGTAAGTCTGATTTATTATCATAACATGGTTACTTATATATTTCAAGAGATTCTTGAAATTAAAGGGTAATCTAACTAAGCATAACTAGATACCCGAATTCTGTCGCCGCTTATTGACACCCCACCTTTAATGTCATATCAACAGACTGTCATGTTTGGAGAAGCAAAAGTATCAAGAAATTTAGAATATCATGTTTGGAAAGCAAAAATATCGAAAAAAAAAAACATCAAGACATTCACATTTCTTGATAGTTAACAGCAAGACATTCACATTTCTTGATACTTAACAGCAAGAAATTCACATTTCTTGATACTTAACAGCAAAACATTCACATTTCTTGATACTTAACAGCAAGACATTCACATTTCTTGATACTTAAAAGCAAGACATTCACATTTCTTGATACTTAACAGCAAGACATTCACATTTCTTGATGCTTAACAGCAAGACATTCTAATATATATATTTTTTTTCATTTATCTCAATGTTGCTGTCATTCGATAAAAACATTTCGCTAATACTTTTGTCCTTAATACTATTTTGAAATATGAAATAAGTGGCTTAGAAGCAATTTGAATAATAGCAATAAGTGGTTTAGAAGCAATTTGAATAATTGAGTCACTTCCCCAAGAATATTCGTACATCCAGATGAACCTAAGTCAACATTTTTTCTGTTAATATCCCTAAAAATAATGTGACAGTAAAATGCTATACAAAAAATAAAACATCAACGATGCAGCTATAATTTTGTTGTTCTACCGTAAAATTATTTATCACGTTAGTTAAACAGGTTGTTTCTTTCAAATACAAGCAACAACTTCAAATCTGAAGCAATGCTGTCTGACTCTCAAAACCAAAATAATAACCATTAAATAAAATGCTCTTAAAAGGCGGCATGTCGACGGGACAGAAAGCAAAGACAGATCATTGACCTGAAGGAAGCCATTCATGGCCGTGAATTATTACCTGCGTCGTGTAAATTTTATTGAGATAAAGCAATAACTGTACATTTCTCTCGCTCTTCAAGAAACATCAAAATGTGTTAGATAGCTTCCCCGGTACACCACAAAATGTCCCCCCTTCCCCTCTATGAATAGCCAAAGGATCCTAATGGCCGCATTCTAATAAGGTGCCTTTTACAGATATGATGACATGGGTAGGATGCATGTATGTGTGGGAGCAGGACCCCAAAACTACTTTTCCCACTCTCTCCTTTCAACAAGGTCACCCCTGGCGACCCATTTTTCCCGTCTGGTGGCGTCATACGCTCAACAAAAATTGTAGGTGCGTATTCACCTCCTCCAGCCGCCCCCCTAGAGTGGTAAGGTGAAAAATGGTCCAAGTCAGTTGGATTTTCTTACCATTACGACTTTTCTTTTCATACCTTTGCTCCTGATTGTCAAGAAGAGAGAAATGTTTTATTGTGACCGTGCCAAATTTCCTGTTTAGCTGGGGGGGGGGGGGGATCGATTTCTTATTTCAAAGAAAAGGGGTTATGTGTCGTGGTAAGTGCCGCCTTGTCTGAGTTTATTCCTAAGAAAAGAAGAAATAATGAGTCGGTGATTTTGAGAGCGTGCGTGTGCTTCCAACCCACGCCACATTATCTTTCAATAAGAAAAATACATTTTAGAAGAATTAACGAACGGTTTAAATGATTACATTGTATCTTTGTTGAGCCATTAAACTAAACATTAAATTTTCTGGTCATTACGGAACACGAAATTCTATGTAACGTTAAAAATAAATGCCCACAATCTAAAATATGCCAAGATTTCACAAAAGCTGCTAAATATCATCGCTTTAAAGACTGAGAACAAGAAGAATTAAAATTGTCTCAGAATGAAATGAAAATTGCATTAATTCTTAAGAATAAGTCACTTGTATTTGCAATCAATGGATTTACTTGGAAAAGTTTAGGAGAATAATTAAATGCTGAAAACATATCGAATTTTCTAGATGGAGGTATATTTGGGTTCGCTGAAATCTGCATCTATGTTTAATGACTCTCAATCGTAATAATACATATCGAGAATAATAGACATGAAACACTTATATGATTACCAGTGCAAAAATACGAATTTAAAGGCAACTAATAATATGATAATTATCCAGAGAAATGGAAAGTAAAGTTTTCTGTTGGAATAATTATTTTTCAGCGCAATAATGTATATGTAAAAAAAAAACCTTGCATATTCCACATTTTAAAAATATCCCATTATAGTATTACAGAATTTCGTATTTCTTGTAAATAAATAATGCAGTTTATCTCTATACTGAAACAATAATCAACGAATCACTCCTCCTTCATCTCAGTTTCTAGTCACGGTAAATGAGTAAAAATTATTGTTACATAAGTGACAGAACAGATTGAAGCGTGACGAAAAGCACTTAAAAAGAACATATTTGCATAAAGGTGCATTCTTATTTCTAATTCCCTAACTAAATTAGTATAGGTGATGAAATTATGCATCGTCACATGAATGCACGTTACGTGAAGTATGCTTGGGATAGCTTATTGCCGACTTATTCTTGTTTTAAGGCTAAATATTACCATACAGCTCTTTTAAAGCCTCCGTGTGAATTTACATTCATTCATTGCCGTTAACTCCTTGTTAGATCATCTTATTTAACCCAAATCCTTCTCCTCTGTCAAGGTTATACATTCAATTCATAACTTTTCTTGATTTAATCTTTTTTTTCCCTTAAAAAAATTATCGGCATTTATTTTTATCAGCGATAGCACAAAATAAATGAATGGCCTCAATCCTGTAGAAATATAAGAATTGTTATCAACAGTATCAATCGGTTATTTATATATTCAACATTTTAATTATAATTGTATTTGTCATTGCTATTATACGGTAAAAGATCGTTCCCAGAGGAAGCAACCTCACATGTTAGGAGAATGCAAACTGTAGTCACAAAAGTATTTTTCCATTTTATTTTCGTTTTATGGCAGAGTGTAATTTCCTATATTTCATATAATTTGCAAGTGTTGTAAGAACGGCTTCGAATCAAGAAGCTGTAGCTGTTATCATTAAATTCTTAGTATGTAAAATATTTAAATTTTATTCCAAGCCTTTTCTGATTTCTCTTTTTCATATTCATATTTTTTAATGGTTAAATGAAGTCGTTCGGGGATATATAAAGAGGTATCTGGATATCAAGGTAAGACATATTCTTATACCTAATCATGCCTTAAGGGTTTCGAGTTTACAGGGGCAAGAATATCTTAAAGCGGAATTTTTCTTTTAGAAAGTCAGCAACTGTGGTCAACAATATATCATTGAAAGCAATGAAAAAATTATGAAATAATGCGAATCAAAGATAGAATGTGGGCTCTTTAAATGGCAGCTGAATTTTAAATTTGATCTTCCCAAAGCAAATTAATTGTTACATTTATGAAAAAGCCGTCGGAATACAATCATCATTGTTTTAGTAATACAACAACAACAAATTATGAAGTTTCATTTTTTCAATCTGGGCAATATTTCTTTTATTATTACTGCATATTTAAATGTTTAAAAGTTATTTTTACATTTCAAAAACACAATCTAAAAAGTCCTATTAGGCTTATAATTAATTGTAAATGTTACCTAAAATACTCACTATCATCCTAAATTAAAAATAAATATAATTTGCTAAATTCATTTTAAGATCGAAATAAATCAACTACTTTTTTAAATACATTCAAAAACGCAATAAAAATATTTAAAAGGAAAATTATAAAAAGAACTTTGTAAGTAATAAATTGTTAGAAGTAATTTTAAATGACAGAAGAAACTGAATTTTTAAGCAAAATTGTTTGAAGTTTTAACAGACTTCACCAAATTAAACCATTATTTTAAAATTAAAAAGTCACATTTGTGCAATTTTGTTTCGTTATGACACTATTATTATTAACCTCTTAACGCGTAAAAACAAATACGATTTGGGTCGAAGTGATTGGCAAATTTGTGCAAGCCCGTGTTCAGCTCGGGCATTTAAAATTTAATGATTAATCTTCTAATGAAGCTCAGACATATACGTATACATAAACTATAGAGCCTATAATCAATTATCGTGTTTTTGTAAGAAAAAAAAATGTGCCTGAAGGGTTTCATCCATACTTTCAACTTTCATTGTTCAATTTTTTTAATTACTCGTATTAACTGATATATGCTAATCATCATTAAGAAATGTATTTAATGCTCTGTTTCATTGGTCTAAAATATTAATTACAGAACAGACCCTTAAAGGAAATGAAAGATAAAATATACAGAATAAATATTAATAGTTAAATTAAACTTTAATGAGAAACCAGAAGGAAATTCTATTGAGCATTCTGAATTTAATGATGATATTATAAAGGCATTTCTACACTTGATAAAACGTATTAATAATTCTCTCAATATATGATATTTAAGGAAGATCATTTTTAATATGTCTGTACATAGCTCTTATTAAAATAAATTCCACTTTAATTAGATGGTTATAAATAAATCATATTTAAAGCACCTAAAGGAGTAACATAATCTCTTGAGATTAGATTGTAGTGGATGAAAAGGAGTGTTTAGAATTATAAATGAATGATATATGATGTATAAATCTAAAATAATCCAGGAAATGGATTCTTAAAATTCATAATTTTTCATTCAAAATAAAATTTATCAATATTAGAATTGGCAATATTTTTAAAATGTCTCTGTTCTAACTCTATTCCTAGAATATTTAATATATCCTTTATTTAAACGTTCAAAGAGGATATTATTTAAAGAATTAAAGAGTAAAAAAATTAACTAACTGCCATTAAATAATTTTTGACGGACATGGTATATGAAATTAAATTAAAAAATATATGTAAATTTGGAAAAATATTTTTAAATAATGAAATAAATATAGTTCAAAAAATGATATGATACATTTTAATCATATGATACATTAATTATTTTGCATAATAATGTATTCAGAAGTTACATAGTTATATGGATGAATCTTCTTAACTTTGAAGGTATGGCCAAGACAGTTCAGTATCCTTATAAATCATGCTGCCATTATGATTTCTAGAGGACTTGCAAGAACATTGATATTAATGATATTTTTTTAATAAAATCATGGGGTGACGTGAAAACAAATATATTTTTTTCTATGTATTTCTGAGAAAATATCTTCTCCGATTATCGTTTAAATTGCAAATGCTATTGGCAAACATTTTCTTTCCTATAGCATAAGGGTTAGCAACTCTCAGAAGGCTGACTTTTTGACGTTTCAAATCACACGTAAAGAATAGCCATCAATCATCATCCACATTCCCATTTTCCACAGAGGATACTTCCAATTGAATATAATGTGACTTGCGCCGCTGTCATCACCCTGAGAACCTGCGATGTAGGTCAATTTTTCGACTGGTGAGGTTAGCGGTTGATAAGGCTTACAAAAATCGGTAAATGTCGAAATACAGCAAAAATATATCAGAGAAAGCCGAATAGTTGGACAGCAGCCAACGGCCAACTTTCTTTCAGATGATGGAATGAATAGTTGTTGTTCTGAATCAATGTGACTC
This sequence comes from Argiope trifasciata, assembly GCA_026543055.1. Classification (NCBI taxonomy): domain Eukaryota; kingdom Metazoa; phylum Arthropoda; class Arachnida; order Araneae; family Araneidae; genus Argiope; species Argiope trifasciata. The sequence goes on from JAPMOQ010048382.1 coordinate 6,682,703, forward strand.
GTCTTCTTTCACCATCTCCCCTATATATTGTTTGCCCTGATGTTCGAAGTTTATTTGGAAGCTTTGCTTTCTGAAGTAGGATAAAATGCTGGGATTAAGTTTGAAATAAGTTATAGAATGTGAGTAAAATGTTAATAGCTTGGAAAATTTCTGATTTATGTTTTTATATTCAAAAATATCGAAGGAATAAAAAATAAGAACTTATTACTCATGAATAAGAACTATTGACATGCCCATCATTTACTGAGATGAAATTATTCGTGCTTATTTATTTGTAAAAATTGAACAGTTAAGTGTGAAGCATTTTTAATAAGGCATTATCTTATCTTAGATACAAGTCGATATTTCTTTTACTGATCATAGCATAATTGATGGTTAAAATAACAATTAATATTTTCACATATAAGTTATATAAAATTGTATGGTACAGAAACATCGTATTTTAGAAAGTGAAAGCTTAATGTTATCATATATAAGTTGCTACATGGTACAAAAACGTCGCATTCTAGAAACTGAAAGTCCAGGGTAATATATATATATATATATATGTGTGTGTGTGTGTGTGTGTGTGTGTGTGTGTGTGTGTGTGTGTGTGTGTGTGTGTGTGTGTGTGTGTG
>JAPMOQ010048382.1:6683719-6699967 GCA_026543055.1 Argiope trifasciata
ATATATATATATACATACCTAATTCCTCACAAATTTGCGATTATACAACTGAAGTAAGAATATTCAATATACCAAAAAAATGTAAAGCTTGAAAAAATTTACGATTATTTAAACTAATTTTAGGATAAGGGGTTTGTTAGTTTTTTTTTATTTTGTGGGTTGTTTAAGTTAAACATATGAATGTATGAGAGTAGTGAGGACCTTAAGAGCGTATTTCCAATGGAGAACTTGAAATCTTCCAACTGAGACATCGAATTTCATTTTTATCACATGACTAAATTCAATTAAATTTAATTGATTTTGAATTCTAGAATATCTGAAAAGAATTTTCTAGTTAAATAAATAATTTTCTATGTAAATATTAGGAAACACATCTTATTTACACCTTATCCAAATTTTAATTGTTTTCATTCCAATTTAATCAACAAATCTTCGACTAAGTCCATTCTATTTGTTTCTACGCTCCCAAATTCTGCATATTCCCAGCGTTCAAATTTAATTGCTGAAAGAAAGTAAATATTAGATTAAGTGTATGTATATTTCTCACAAAAAATTGATCTGAAACTTTCATTTATTTATTGCTTTATAAGCAAAAGTTAAAATGAAGTCATTTAGACACCTCCTATAAGATTACTTAGATTATTTTAAATTACTTAGATTATTTTGAGTAATAATTTGTATTATTTGAATAATAATTTGTATCTATTGTTATTATGTAATCAAAAATATACGCATGAGATTTTTCTGTTAAATTCCGAATTACTGAATTAGATATGAAATTGCCTCAAAGTATTTAAAGCTAATTTATGCAAACAGCATAGTTGTTTATTTGATTGTTATTAATTTAAAATTTGTTGTAAGAGTTAGTTGCAAATTTTCTCAACTAATAAAAAGCATACTCATTTGCAATCATGAAAAATCACTCACTTCTGAACAGTGTATAAAATTACATATTAATATGAATAATTTTAAAATTAAATTACATATTTATAAACATTATAGTTTCTTTAATGTTATTAATTATATTAAAACTAGTATATAAAATTGAAATTAATTTAATATTTTATGCTTTAAATATTTCTCAAAATTAGACATTTTGAATTCATATTTAATTGGAATTTTTTTTATTGGAACAGCATAGCAACGCATTATTCAATCGTTCTGTAGATTACCTAATCGATAATTCATTACTGACAGCAAACTCCAGCACAGTCTATCCATTCAAACAGACGTTATTGACTAATTCATGTGCTCAATATTCAAGTGTCAGCTTATCTCCTAGTGTTCTCCAGTATTCATCTATATTCTAATAACACACGCACCTGGTATGCAGAATATTTCAAGTCAATGTTTAATATTTAATAAAGTGGGATATTTTTCAAATTTAATAAGGCTTGATGGATTTCTGTCGAAAATAATTTTGCAGCATATCATTAGATATTGAAATTATATAGCATACGGAAACTATCATCTTATAAAGTATTCTTACCAGATATAAAATTGCATATATGGAATAATATTATCGTAGATCACTTTAGAATATTTTATATTTTGAGAAGAAATCTTGGAGAAAATATGTCACTCTATTAATCATTTTAAGCAATAAGCAGATGCCCAAATGAAAATGAGATTTTAACAAAAATTAGGTAGAGCTATAACAAACGTAAATAAAACTATTTAATCATGTGTTTCTTATGAATTTTACTTTCACAATGAATATACAAATAGTTTAGATCATTTTAATTCGCTTATCAGGTATGTATAATTAGCTAATTGACTATTTTGTGACTTCGAATCTGTATCACATGATTTTCAGACGTTATCAAAGAAAGAAACCAAGCTTGAACTAACATCAGGCTAGGTATCTATATATATGAGATAAATTCGAGATAGAGTGCGCACACTGACATTTTTTTAATATTTTTTTATTAGAATGACCAAAGAAGGAATTATTTTTCATGGCACTATAAATACATACATTCATACATTACTGCCTTCTATTAAGAACAACAATATAATCAGAAAATAACAACAATATATATAGATCACAACAGAATGATAAATTATAGTTTGGTAAATTATAATAAAATGGATCAAGGTAATACTATCATGAGTTTATTAATTTTTAAACAAAAAGTGCGCATATTGACATGTTTTTAAAAATTTACTAGCATGGCCAGAAGGAATTACTTTTGAAGACTCTACAAGTGCATATACATATATTACTGCCTTTTTAAATACAATATTAACAGGAAAAGGTAATCTCTTGAAAAGTATGTCATCATATTGTTGGTTTAATTCCCGAATTAATGTTTTGTTATTTAATGTTAATTTTCTTATTTGCACCGGAGATATATTTATAGTTAATTTGACATTTGACTTTTGACTTTCTGTGAAACTTCTGACTTTCTGTATGTACGTACGTACTTATGTATGTATGTATGTATGCAGGCATGTACGTATGTGTGTATGTATGTATATATATATATATATATGAAAATATACAGATATACAAATATATACAAATACTACTGCAATATGCAAATATAGAGATGGATGATGGCGATTCGACACCTCTTCATGAAAATATTCGTTACAATAGCCGAATTCCTCCAAATACTCCAAATAATCCTCCTTTTTCAGTTTTCGAAGTGGAACATACTATCAACAGCTTAAATAACAAAAAAGCTCCAGGACCCGATGGTATTTCAGCAGATGTTATTAAAGAAGCTTTTCACTGTAATGGCAAAATTTTTGTTGATCTGTATAACAAATGCCTGCAACATGGATATTTCCCTTCAAAATGGAAAGTAGCACAAGTTGTGTTATTTAACAAGTCGAATAAAAAAGACACAGATCCATCTGCTTTTCGGCCTATTTGTCTTCTTGATATCATTGGGAAAATATTTGATAAAATGATTACTCAGAGGTTATTCTATCACTTATTTAAAAATAATTACCTACATAAAAATCAATATGGTTTCATTCCTGGTAAAAGTACTACTGATGCAATTATTCACCTTATGAATTGGATTTCTGAAGCAAGAAATAACTCAAAACACAGTGTAATAATTTCTTTAGACGTGAAAAGTGCTTTTAGTCGAGTTTGGTGGCAATTAGTATTACATAACTTGAAAAATATGAATTGCCCCCAAAACCTTTTTATTGTGGTTTCAAGTTTTCTCAACGACAGAAAAGTCTTTTTGTCTTATGGTGATCAAATTTTTAATAGAGAATATTCAATCGGATGCCCTCAGGGTTCTAATTCTGGACCGTTGTACTGGCTTCTAGTAGCTAATGAAGCACTCCGAATTAATTTTGGAGAAGATATTAAAATAATTGCATATGCGGATGATTTTTATCTGTTTGTGGCAGCAACCAGTAAGCATAAAATTCAAGATATGGTTAAAAGCGCATTGAAAAAATTAGATTGTTGGTGTAAGGATTCTAAGGTTACTTTTGCTCATGAAAAAACGCAGCTTATTCCTTTTGGGAAGAAAGGGCGTTATAAGCACCCTCCGTATTGCTCGTATGCTGGTAAATCAATCAAGCTCACAAGAAATATGAGGATTCTTGGTATCATTATTGATGACAGGTTAAATGGGTTGGCCCATATAAATCACGTGGGAAGCAAGATGACTAAAATTTTAAATAGACTTACAATAGCCAAGTACAACAGAGGAATTTCAGGAAAAGTTGTCAAAATTTTATACAAAAGAGCCCTAGAAAGAATTTTAGTGTATGCAGCTGCAGCCTGGTGGAAGGGCACAAATAGACAAAGACAAAAGATCAATAGCGTGCAACGCAAAGCACTGCTAGCAATAACGGGAGCTTTTCGTACAACATCCACAGCTGCTCTACAAACAATTAGTGGCCTTGAACCAGTCGATCTGATTTGTGATATAGAAACCGCATGGTATTCTATAAAAAATCACTATAAAGACATCCATATTTTTGACAAATCAATTGACTATTCTAATATGATTACTTATGAAAACAGATGGATTCATCCAAGTAAGATCGTAAAGGTGCAGTGGGATGTTTCTAGAGTGACAGCTCCATATTCCATCTATACGGATGGTTCTAAAAGGAATGAACAAGTTGGGGCGGCTTTTTGTGTTTTTGAGTTAGAAGATAAAATTGAAGAGTTTCATTTTAGACTTGAAAATCACTGCTCAGTTTTTCAAGCAGAACTGTTTGCAATATATCAAGCTTTAAATTGGAAAAACCATAACAAACCGAATTTGCATTATCATATTTTCACTGACAGCCTGAGTGTGTTAAAGGCTCTGCAAAAATTTAATCCAAAAAATAATTTAATAGAAGATGTTAAAAGTCTGATAGATGATAATATTTCACTACATTGGGTTAAAGCCCACATTGGTATCAAAGGCAATGAACTAGCTGATCTGGCTGCCAAAGCTGCTACGATTAAACCTAAAATAGACTATGACCTTGGAGAATCCGACATATCAATCAAAAATCGTCTTCGTAAAATCCTCATAGATGAATGGCAATCAAGATGGGAAAATAATGAAACAGGCCGCTTTACTTTCAATATATTTACTCAAGTAAAAAGAAATAGATGCATTGACAATAAATATTTAGCCCAGTTAACCACTAACCATGGACTTTAACCGCATTACCTTAAAAGATTCAATCTGAGGAATTGTAGTTGTAGATGTGGTAATGATTATGACGATATTCCCCTCTACATTTTCCATTGCCCTATTCTTCAACACCTCAGAAATTTTATTAAACCACATCAACTTATCTCTCAAATTTTGTCAAATAATAAACTGTCTTTTGAAGCCCAAAATATTTTGGATTTCCTGTTTCATAACGAAAGCAAAATTTTCCAAACGAAATAATAATTTATCCTATTATCGCCTATCTGAATCGCCTTGCACTCCATTTTTTTTCCTCTTTTTGGCAAAAGGGAAAGAACTCTTTCTCGGTTATACCTTGTGACAAATCATTTTTAGTGTTAATGTTTTTTACCAGTTTTAGACTTTAAATGGACTTTATTTTTTGCCTTTCGTCAAAGTTTGAAAGAAATTCCAGAAAGAAATTCAAGCCCTGCTAAATGTGGAGAATATTCAGTTTGTAAAATTGCAGGAAGAGCTCTGTATCTGAAGCTTTTTGTTCCGGATAATGGACTATTCTTTATTTATATTTTTATATTTATTTATATAGTTTTTATTTATTTATTTATTATTATTTTTCATTTTTTATTTTTTTTATTATTTTTTGTCTTTCCCTCTAAGTTTTTTTCTTTCTCTTTGTTTTCTTTTCATTTTTTTTTTTGGCTCAGCCTTTAGCTTCTTTTATGCACGTGTACAAGATGCAAAAGTTATGTTTGAATAGCGAGTCTTTTGATCGCTATTTAAATTAGATTTTTTTAATTGTAATTGTAAGCTTTTCACCGGTGTAACGCCACTTTGGGCACACACCTAATCATCATCAGAATACATCAGAATAGAGATGGCAGTAGTATCGCAGGGAAAAAGTATAAACGCACAGTTCGTTTTCCAGAGCTTTCATTTGTCTTCAAGTTATTCATGTGAACATGTTTTTTGTGATTTATGGCGGCACGACGAGGATTAACAGACTTTGAACGTGGAATGTTAGTTGGAGCTAGACGCATGGGTCATTCCATTGCGGATATCGTTCGTGAATTCAACATTCCGAGATTCACAGTATTAAGAGTGTGCCGAGAGTATGAAATTTCAGGCACCACATCCCATCATGGACAGCGCAGTGGGCGACCACCTGCACTTAAAGACCGAGACCGCCGAAGTCTGTGTAAAATGGTCAATGTTAATAAACACGCAACACTTCGTCAAATAATTGCAGGTATCAATGTGGGACGTACGAGGGACGTGTCCGATAGGACTGTGCGGCGAAATTTGTCTTCCTTGGGCTATGACAGCAAAAGAACGACTCGAGTGCCTTTACTGACAGCACGACATCGCCTGCAGCGACTCTCCTGGGCTCGTGAGCATATCCACTGGTCCCTAGACCAGTGGAAAACCGTGGCGTGGTCAGATGAGTCACAATTTCAGTTGTTAAGAGCTGATGGTAGAGTTCGAGTGTGGCCCAGACCCCACGAAGCCATGGACCCAAACTGTCAGCAAGGCACTGTTGAAGCTGGTGGTGGCTGCATAATGGTGTAGTATGTTTTTACATGGCATGGACTCAGTCTTCTGGTGCAACTGAACCGATCATTGACTGGAAGTGGTTATGTTCAGCTGCTTGCAGATCACTTGCAACCATTCATAGACTTCACGTACCCACACAATGATGGGATTTTTATGGATAACAATGCGCCATGTCACCGGGACAGAACTGTTCGCGATTGGTTGAAGAACATTCCGGACAATTCCAGCGCATGATCTGTCCACCTAGATCGCCCGATATGAATCCCATCGAACATTTATGGGACATCATCGAAAGATCCGTTCGTGCCCAAACTCCTGCACCATTAACACTTTCACAATTATGGACGTCTATACAGACAGAATGGCTCAATATTCCTGCAGAGGACTTCCAACGACTTGTGGACTCCATGACACGTCGAGTTGTTGCACTTCGCCGGGCAAAAGGAGGACCGACACGATATTAACAGTCATCGCATGACTTTTGTCACTTCAGTGTATATATATATATATATATATATACATACGATTTAAACTATCTTTAATATTTATTAAATATTAAATCTTAGTATCACAAATCTTCAGAAATACATGCATAGCCACTTGAAAGAGATAAATAAAATATTCTCTTAACTACGTTTCGCGACATATTTTTTTCTGTTTTACTTCAGCGCAGCAAACCATATTCTACAAGACTTCCGAAAATGGGTTAGGCAAAAATAAAACCTAAATTTCTCTACTTCCTTTGATTCGCTTCATTTTAAGAAAAACTGTTTTCTCTAAAGACGTCTGTTGAGATTACTCTTAATACTTGCATAGAAGAAAAAGAACCTATGTTTTGAGAAAGCCGAATCACAACTAAGATTTCTTTTTTCAAATCTTAAAAGGTCTTTTTTTTCTATTTTTAAACCTCTAAGAGTACTAAAATGGTTGTGAAATGCCTGTTTCTATCTTTATCTTGATCCTTTTTTTTTTGTTACTACAATTTGAGTTAATGTTTAACAAAGAAATAACATTGTTTTCACATTTTATAAAATTTTTAAAAACATTTTTGAGAAATGTTTGCGAGAAAAACACATTTACTTATTGCTGCATTTTTTGGGGGGAAGAATTTACATAAAAACTTTTATTTTTTAAAGAATTATTATTCAGTATTTAACGACTTTGTTGCGTTTTTTACTATAATGATATTTCATTTATCTTTAAAGGGGAAAAAAATGGGTAAAATTAACTACTTTGAAAATTAAAATTTCAACATGCTTTTACTTCTTAAAAAGTGATTAAAATTAAAAGAAATTGTGCATATAAAAAAGTATGGAAACATAAATCAAAAATCAATTTTATTTATATTTGTGAATTTCTACAAAACAAACGTAGGTCATAATAGATAAAAATGTAATATAATCAAATATTACTTATTTTTGCATATATGTTGACATTTTCTCAGGTGATCCAATCATATTTATGTTCTTATTATATCAATGAAGAAGCTTATCGCTATATAAAAAATAGATGTTATTTATAGATTCAATTTACTTTTAAGCTTTACTTTTTTGCCATTTTTTTCTATTATGAATTAATGCATTGCTCTAAAAACGTTCAATTAACTATTTAATTCATATTTTCCCTATTTTTGTTATATTATATTGCGATTATTTAATATAAAGTTATATTTATCGATAAAAAGATTTTCTTTGAAATAAACTTCGCCTTGATGGGAGGATATTCTAATGATTAAACGAATATAAATATGCATCGAAGATTGATTTTATCTGAAGAAAAAAAATTATGTTACTTATAAAGATGAATTTTGGAAGATTCAAATAAATACAGTGCAATTTTTCTTACGAAATTATAAAAGTTAAAAGCAAAATAAATTCATCAAGAATACAATTTTTTACACTGCATGTCCAATGTATCGAATTTTCTTAATAAATGCTGAAAATTAAAAATAAATAATAAGTTTTTCAAAAATTATTAGTTAAGTATCACATGAGAAAATTATTCTGGAAAATTCTAATTTTTATTTATTTTTTTTTAACGAAAAACGCATTGTTTATTTTTTTTTATGCACAGAAGAATGAGCTGTAGAAAAATAAAAATTGTATAGAAAATATAATTGTTTTTATTGAATTAATGGATTTTTTTGCACAGTTTTAGGAATGCATTCTAACCAATGTGTACTTTAAGCCAATAAGAAAAGCATCATCTATGAATTAATATATTATTAGCTGAAATAAGTATCTCAAAACCTTCAATTTCAATTAAATTCTAATCTTCTGAAGCAAAGGGTAACTAAATTATTATTAACAAACTGTCATTTTTAAATGATAATTTAAATCACATATTTAGCAGAAATTCTGCTCGTTCTGAATATTAAGTGTAATTCCTCTTCCTTAAATCGCATTACACTTTCTAATATTAATAATACACTTTCTAGTATTTAAAAAAAAATCTTTTCCCGCATATTTAAATTAATATAAAGAGCTTCTTCTTTATGAATGTTAAAGGTTTTCAGAATCCCATTTAGGAGCAAGTATTCACAATGAATAAAAAGAAAAATAAATTCAAAATATCTTCATTAACAAAAATTTCTTTTATTCTTATTCAAGGATGTCTTTAGAGATGTATTATTGCTGAAAATTAAGTTCAGAGAAATATTTAAATAACTCATTCCATCTACCTAAATTACTATAACAATTTCCTTAAATTAATTTTCTTCAAACGTGAGGAAATGAAATGCTTCTTTTAAAGCTAATGATGACACAATACGCTAAAGTAGGTCCTGAAACATCGCGGCGAACGAAAATTAACAGAGAAGTAATTATAATATCAGAGCCAAAATGCATTGTAACTAAAGAAAATGAAAAGTCTAAGCAATTAAATGTGCTCTGGAAAGGACAAACTTCTATTAAATATCTTGCATAAAGATGTTGTATCCAAGAATGGGTTGGAATTATCGAAGCAAGCTCTCTTAATGTATTTGTGATACTTTTGTGCTTAAGAATGAGAAAGCCGGAACCATTTTATCACTAATTCAATGCAGAAAGATCTTAAAATTTCGAGATTAAGAATGAACAAAAAATGAAATTTTTGATTGTATTATTAATTAATTTATTCTTAAACTTATTATCACATGCAAATTTCCGGTAGCTATAAAAAGTATGTATTTTTATAAAATACCATCAATGTTATAACATATTATGTTTCTAAGCTGTTGAAATTCATTTAAAAAAAACTAAATTAAGTTTTAATATTTGAGGAAAATAAAATTATAACTTTTAATTAAATGTGTATATCTATTTAAGGTAACCGACTACGTTCAAAGAAAAAAAATTGAAAAACTTGATTTTTTAAAAACTATTTTTGATTTTTCCGTGTATGATCAATAGTGTTTACATATAAATACAAAAAAACATTATTTGAAAATATAATATATTTTGAGAAATAGGAAAATTTGTTGTAATTTTTAATGAAATTTAAACAAAACGGTCAACATTCTACACAAAAATGTAATACTACAATCCTGTTTTTCTTTGTACACAAGTTAATATAATGATGAATGAAATGAACCAAAATGTAAGAAATATTTTGAGATGCAAAGAATTTAGGGGTGAAAATATACGAATATATGCATTTTTTCCATAAATTCGCAACTTAATTTTTCTAAAAACACCTATAAATGAGAGAGTATTTCACCAACAATAAAACTTTTGGTTTATTTTGTTGCCCGTATCATTTAAAACACACGCTCAAATGTTTAGGTAAATACCTTTATTAGTTTTTGGAATATCATGTTAATGGTGGATAATTTTTATGAAAATTAAAATTGAAATTATAGACAAATTTGAGCTGAAAAATATGTTTTGCTTAAAATTCCTCTGTATAATAGGTTAGACCTTACTTTTCTACGAATAAAACAAGTTGTTTTGAAAGAGATCGGTCTGAATTACAAGAAAAAAACCTTTTTTTTAAAAAAATTGCCAATATCGTCTAATACCAGTGTTTTCAACGTATTCGGATAAGCATATGTAGAATCAGATTTATGTTTGCATACATATTTATTAATAATAAAGCATAAATGCTTGGAAAAAATCGAATTATTTTATTTGAATATAATAAGTTCATCATAAAATAATAATTTTTATCAGCAAAATCTACTAGCCTATTGTTGAAACCAAAAATGCAGAATATAGAAAGTAGGAGTTTTCTGCAATACCTTTTAATCATAGTTAACTGATAATCTTACTCAAATCAAAGGATGTATTATGAATTATAATCCGAAGCAAACTCAATGAATTATAAAGTTGAAGCAAATTCTTAGAGATTCAATGTTATTTCATTCAATGAATACAATAAAATATATTTTTGATCCTTTTAAAATGCTCTTCACTTTTCATATTCAAAAGCACTTAGATTTCTTTATATGAGTTTTGCAAACAAAGCATCAACGTAATAGCCATTTTACACAAAGAAATTCTTAACTTCAACAATGCAGAATTCCATCAAAATAGCGAATTAATGTTTGTAATGAACGATATGCTATAATCACAGTGGCTCTGTCATTATACTATTTATAATAAGCAAATAACAAGTTTACTTAAAACAATAGTTAACTCAAATGAATTATTTAAACAAGTCACAAATTATAAGTCACAGTTCCAAATTAATTATTTAATTAATTTATTTCAAAATTGTAAAAGTAATTATTGCTAAATAAAATTAAACCAAAATTGCTGAGTGCTCATTAAAAATCATTGTTTATTTTACAATATCACTATTGCTTTTAATAAAGAATAACAGATGGAATTATTATCTGGAGAAAGTACAATCGACATTGAAAACTTTATCTTATTTAATTGAAAAATTAATTGTCTTGCGAATAAATATAAACTAAGTGAAACATTATTTTATAAGTTCATTACCATAATTATTTCTTGATATAGAAAACAACTTTTGATATAGAAACGTTTTTTTGTATATCAAAAAATTCTTTTATTTATTTTAATTAATTGATTATCATTTTTAGTATGTATTTGATCTCCGAAAAAAAATATCAACGTCATCAAATGGGAATTTTTTTGAATGAAATTAGTATAATTCAATACCACATGTATAAAAATGTAAGTAATATTGATTATTCAAAATGATTAACCGTACCTTTTAAATATAAAATTCATACTAAATATCTAATATGTTTATTTGTTAGAAATTATCTCAAATTCTTGCTAAAATGGAGAGAATTCAAATGTTACAGCGTAATTATCTTATACAAATGATCTTCTCTTCTTTAAAGTAAAATATCCTTCTCAAATTCGGAATAACAACCGCAAATGTTATTATCACAAAACGAGTTGTTTTCGAGGGTCAGTTAATTTAACTACTAAGTATTTAATTATGGAATGTTTCAAGCGGTTACAGCCATTTGTTGCCAGACTGGTGTATATTACAAAGATGGAAATGAAATATGCAGCAATTATTTCCGTACACCATTTTATGAATCTTATTTTGTAAACCAAATATTTAATGTGACATTTATAACTTTAACATTCAGCTATTTCACAAAGTATCCAGTTAAAATAAAATACATGAATACCAAACTAGACGTAATAAATATCTGGTAATTATTTAGAAAGCTCTTAGATGTTGTTTTAATTCTAAGAAACAACTGTGTTCATAAAGTGGCGTTATATTATAGGCAGTAAATATGCAAGAGCCAACCATTCATTTATATTTTTTTAAATTCAAATAAAATATAGAATCCGTTTTAAAACGCATGATGATTCATTCAACAGTAGGTCTATAAGTTAAACATTTGTTTACTTCTGAGGGCACTTCGCATAGAAACATCCACTAAAATTGAGTCAATCTCTGTGTGAAAACAATATACAATGTATAACTTGTTTATAAAATGATTTCATTATTACTAACCAGACTGAATGCAAAATTAATGTACATCTAGGTTCTACATGCAAATTGAGGCCATGCAAATTCGGTATAAATATGTATTGCAATTGAGATATTTATTAGATAAAATTTCTAATGGCCTTAACGATATAATTAATGAACATCTAAACATGATTGATAATTATGCGATTTTCTTTTCTATGGTAAAAAGAAATTTCTATCTTTTTTGTCCTTAATTTTTAAAACTGTATTTTAGAAAAATATTTCTTTTAATCATTATGAAGTATTTTTTATTGTGTTCATCAAATCTAAAAAATATTTTAATATTAATTTATTTTTAAAAAATGGTCTTTTATAAGGTTAATTCTTTCAAAGCATCAGGACAATGACACCAGTATAAAATATATTCTGGCATGAAAATATTAGGCATCAGTTGAAAATATATTCTGATGAGTAATATTAGATAAATTAACATATGGATTGCATCACAGACAGTTAATTTTTTACCTATGCAACCATACAGAATAGTTGAACGGTCTCCTTCAAGGTGAATGGGTACTAGTATTGAAGCAAGTAAGAATTAGAATTACATTGCTTATTAGAGTTTCTAAGCATCGCTAGTCTTTACTAAGCTTTACAGTACATATTCAAACTTGTTTTCTCTCTGTTATATTATAGATACAATCTATGTTCACAGATTAAATTCTTTTTCAAATCATTTATATAAATGTATAGAACAGATCCCAAAATAAGTGAATGTAATATATATTTCTTTCAAACCGAAAAATTTCGTACCGCGTTCTAATGATGAAATCTACTAGGATGCTTATCTGACGCAGATAAATGTTTCAAAATTTCTTAAGCATTTTAACAATTTATCAATCACATATGTAGAACTGGAAATAAGTAGTTAGTTGACTGAATGTTAATAATTGTAATTCATTAAATATATTTATAAAAACTAAATCACAGTTTTTTGAGTAAATATATACTATCCTAAAAATCAAAACCAACTGCATGAAATTGCAGAGAAGTCAATTGAAATAAAGTTTTCCTTTGGCAAGAAATATTAAAATAGAACATAAAATGTTTATGAAAGTAAAAATTATTTTAATATTGTTGCATAAATAATTATTTTCTAAAAATTAATTGACTACTGATAAGAAAATGTAGCGTTTTGTGCATTTTAAGATTTTTTTTTAAATAGTAAAGAAAACCTTTCGTGATTTATCATCTTGATAAGTAAAAATATGATGATGACGTCGTGTCCGTGTTTTCACTGAAAGGGGATGCAATAGCTTTTAAAACCCCTGAGCACCCAGAGGGCAGAAATCTGATTTTCATCTCATATGAAGATGAAACACATATTCACTTGCATAACCCTTTTTTACAGAGGGGGGTTGCATTTAAACAAGTCACAGATAGAACACAGAAGAAAAACCATGTCCTGACCGGGACTCGAACCTGGGATGCACAGATCACGCGTATGCAAATATATATTTTATGAATATTAAATTACAATAATAGAATATGCATTAAGTTTATCCGTTTGAAAAAATGGCAAAAAACCAAAATTTTTGCGTAAATTTTCTCTTGAATATAACTCTATCGTTTTGTTAAAATATATTATGAATTACTTAATTTAATCCATTGTGAAATATTCATCAATATGAAAAATTAAGTACTTTATAATAAATTATGAACATTGGAATCTCCAGTTATAAAAAAAGCTAATAATATTTCTGCAAAGTCCTGTAATTCGATTTTTAAACATTATAATTCTTATAATAAACAATTTTAGTTTGCAAAATACTGAAAAATTGATTAGAGTATGTCTTATACAATTTTGCAGTTCTCATTTCTAAAACTTTTTTCTTTTTCAGGTGAAAAAAATTGAAGTCTGACTTTATTCAACTATTTTCAATGATAAAAATATCAGTTCTCCTAAACATCACGATTTCGCAGTATTTCTTTTACGCCATCAGCAACAACAACAACAACAACAAAAAATTGCAATCAAAGTCCAGAGACATTTAACTGCATTTAAACTTACGCTATTCATCAAAAATAGTTTTTCTAATAGTTGGGAAAATTGCTTTCATTCAGAATATACCAATTTCTGTCTCAGTCCTCATTTTCCACTAGGTCTTAAGCTTCCTAAGAGCACTTTAACGGAATTGAATTCCGGCTTGTCTGCTCTCCTTTTCGGAATTAGAATTCCTCGCATTTTATTCCAAATAAGTCAGGTTCCTATTTTAAACGATCTCCAATACCATCGTCTACCTATACGAATGTCCCGAGCTTCGGATTCGCTAATGAGCCTCGTTTGCATTCAAAATATGATTAGATACAAGGATGTCGTAAAGTGAATTTATGAGGATTGCCACTTACATCCCTGATGATGTAAAGAGCAGAGCTTGAAATGAAAGTAGATGGATGTTCCCTTCAATGGTTCAAGGAAGGAGGAGATGGATTAAAATAATCATCCATCAGCGGCTTAATTAAGGATTTCTTCAAGATATGAGAATTAAATTGGAAATCATTTAGCATTTACTGCTATAATGCTGATACACACACACATATATATATAGTAATTACTGTATTATTAATTTTAGGATATTATAACAAGAGCATATGCAAGAAGAGAAATATTTCTATACAAGCTAACGAGTATAATGGCATGAATTATTCAAATCTATAATAATTATTTTAATTAAACAACAAATTTAGCAATTTATAACAAACTATTTGTTTGACAAATAAATAAATTCAATTAAAGTTTGCAGATTGCATAAGTTTTATATGCACATAAGCATTTTTTTATAAATGACAATGAATCCCAAATAATAAGACTTTACTGGAAGAAAAAGAATATGACTGAGTCATTTTAATATTTTTCTAAGGCGAATAATTTAGTTACTGAGAAGAAAAACCTTAGATGTATAAAATTATTATTTTTGTCTATTCGTGTTTATTTATTTAAGTGATGTAACTACACATGAATGTTTGAAACATTTTTAATTGATGGTACATATGTTTTATATTTGATAGTACAAATCTATGACAAATGAATATGCAGTTACCAAATTTTTTCTATTCAAACAAATAAGTATAGAGTCTAATGAATGATTGCGATGAATGATTGGATGGAACTTACAGTAAGATATGGCAAATATTAAGAAAGATTATCCTCTTCTATCTGTACAAGAACAACCGTGTACAAAAGTTACGTCATACTGACCACGATAAGCGATTGACTTTTGCTCTCACTTTCCTTGCCAGAATGGAGGTGAATGATACTAGGCCGTGGAAAATCTTATGGGGAGACGATGTCCACTTTTACCTGAATGGAACTGTAAATACCCAGAACTGCCGAATTTGGGATGACAAATCAGCACATGTAGTTACAGTAATTCCCTTACATTCACCAAAGTTAATTGTTTGGTATGGGTTCACAGCGGAATTTATCTTAGGTCCATTTTTCCATGAGAACAATACCCCGACAGGACGGGTAACCTTTTCTGTTACCGGAGAGAAACATCGCAACATGTTGAACAGCTTTGTCATTGTGGCACTTCAGCAAAGACAGTGCTTGTGGGAAATCATTTTCATGCAAGATGGAGCCCATCTACACGTTGCTTTACGGTACAGCAGCTGATACGACAGAAATTCACACAAAAAGTAGTCATTAGCTGCTCCTTTCCAACTGCATGGCCACTTCAATCCCCTGATCTTACCCCATGCAACTTCAGACTATGGGGTTACCTTATGTCCAAGCTCTATCAAGGAGTTGACCAGGACCTGGCTACGTTGAAAAATAACATATCACGGATTGTACGGGAGATTTCTGCATACATGTTATTTTCTGCTGTTGTGAATACTGTACATAGAATGCAATATGTGGTCCACAAACACGGCAGCCACATTGAACATGATTTTAGTGTACAAAATAAAAGGTAATTTTACTTCCGCATTGATTTGCATTTGTTAACACTCTATTTTCCGTTACACAGCGACACATATTCCCCTAGAGGTGACTTTTGGAAATATTTTTTTTCGCTGAATCCTTTGTCCCCCGTCTTGTTTAACCTTCCTACAAAATGTGGCATCATTCTGGCAAATAGATAGCGCTACAGAGCACTGTGAGCACTATCAGTTTAATTATGGCCACCCTGTATATATA
>JAPMOQ010048382.1:6700633-6727189 GCA_026543055.1 Argiope trifasciata
ACTATGATTGCCTTTTAAATTTTAAATTTAAATTTTGGTCTTGTTCGCGTCCGAGATTGTTTTAAGTTAAGTTTCCATAATTAGTTTCGTTTTCTCTTATATTGCTAATTTATGTATATATATATATATCCAAAATAATATATGATCTTTTCCTCCCGAAATTTGTTTAACATTTAGAATAAATATACATTGTATTTAGAGAGCGATTATGCTGCTACCACTATAACACAAATGACCTAAACAACTTTCGAATAAATATTAGTAAAATTGAAACATTTACAGCCAAGGAATCAGAATTAATGAAGAATCCGACCTGAGAGCTTTCTCATATGTCACCCTCAGACAGGGATTCAAACCAGGGATTTTTTAAGTGAAGGGTCTGACTTTTGTCAAGAAACTAACCCCTCATGACCCAAAAATCCCAGAATTTTGAGGTTTTGGAGATAAGATTAGTATCATAAGAAAGAAAAAAGTAGTAGAAGAAAAATGTAGTAAAAGTAGTAAAAGAAAGTAGTAGTATCATAAGAAAGAAAGAAAAAAAATCCCACAAAATTTATACAATAGTAAGTCAAAAAAATCACAACAAACCAGAATACAATTCGTCTACATAAGAAAGTTGAAAGACCACTAACTAAATTAAAATCTTACGTACCACATATTGTAATACAGAATTTATATAATAATAATAAGTCGAATCAATTTGAAACCAAAAAAATCGCAGTAAACCTGACGTCACAAGAACATATAATCAAAATCAGCAACATAAGAAGGCAGAAAGATTATATTAACTTTAAAATAATAAAACTCAGTAATTACCATTCAAATATAAACTCTAAAATTTTCAAAAACAATATTTTCACAATTTTACAGAATGTAAAACAAAAATGTAATAACAAAATTCCTTACAGCAAAGCAACTAATAATTTACTTAAAAATTTAAATGCTAATAAATTTCCCAAAAACTTGCAATATTGAATCATAGAAAACAAATATATAAATTCTAACTCAATTCTCAGTTTTTCTCAATAGATGGCGCTCCAATAGTTTAATTAATGACGTTGTATATGACCAAATAAGGTAGGCGTATTTAATTACTAACGCGGTAAAATTAATTTTAGTGTTATTAAGTAGACTTTACACCTATAGGATTTCACTTCTTTCTATCATTTGAAAGTGCTTTTTCAATTTGGTGAGTGTTCTTTCTGCATTCTTCCGTTGCTGATTTTGATTTTTTGTTCTTGTGATGTCAGTTTTACGGCGATTTTTTTTTACTTGAAATCTATTTCACGTATAATTGTATAGATTCTGTATTACAATATGTGATATGTAAGATTTTAATTTAGTTAGTGCTCTTTCTCATATCAACGAATTTGATTTTTTTGTTTTCTTGTTTGCTGTGATTTTTTTGACTTACTGTTGTATAAATTTTGTGTTTTTTTTTCTTTCATGATACTAATATTATCTCCAAAACCTCAATATTCTAGGATTTTCAGGTCACGAGGGGACAATTTCTTGACCAAAGTCAGAACACACAGAAAAGTCCTTGTTTTGAATCCATGTCTGTGGGTGACTCTTGAGAAAGTCCTCAAGCCGGATTCTTTATTAATTCTGATTCTTTGGCTGTAAATGTTTCAATTTTACTAATTAAAAAATTGAAAACTTTCATAAATATTAACAAATGTATTAAGATTTATAAAATTTTGTTGATTATAACAGTAATCAACAAAATTTGTTTGTTTGCTATCGTTTGACAACTGTTATAATGATAGCCAAGCTACAGTTCTGAGCGATCGACGCCAGTTACGCTACAAAATATATCCCAGAGTTGATTTTATCAAAGTGCGAGGCCCAATTAGAGGTAATTGATACAATCGACACCATTAACTCATCAGCAAACAATGAAAAGAATAAACGAACAGATTTTCTAGACGATCACATAAAAAAGGGATTTTTTTATCCCCATATTGTCCCTTTTGTTTTGAAACAATTGGAATTTAAAAAAAGCTTATACTTGTTGTTTCCTATAATTGAATAGAGGTACTAGTAAAACAGCGTAAGAACAAAGGAAATCAGTGAACATATACGTCATTTTTCCTCGTAAGGTGATATATTGGCCCAAGAATGTGTTTCAGATTCATTTAGTGTTATGACTATGATAGCATACGAACATGAGCAGCAGAGATTCAAAGACATTCTCGCAGATGCTCTACCGGTAGTGAGAATGATGATAGATGAGATTAAATTGATATTGATAAAACTTTGTAAAGTGATCATGATAGAAAATCGGAATGCTTTGAAAATCTGTTTGAATGCTATATTCATCTTAAGAAAAATGTCATGACCTTTTATGTAAAATGGATTATCTTATAATACAAATCTCTTTCTTGAAATTTATGATAAAAATTTATTTTATTTTGGTAGGGGATGACTAAAGCGTCCTCTTGAGTACATTGTATAAAATTTAAACACACAACTGATTTTCTAAAGTTGAATGTTTGACCTCCTATTTCAATAAAAAATTCAAATATAAAGTATATGTAAAACATTATGCATTTTGCACTTTCAAAATTTTTATACAGAAGAAACTACTTAGTTTGAAGATAATAAATTTTATATAAGTAGAATAGAATATAATGTTATGAGTACAGATAAAGTATGGACAATAATGGGTAAAATATTTTTCCTTTTTCTAATTAAAAATTGTGTGTCACAAAGAACATAACTGCATAATCAAATAATATTTGCCACGATCAATTTCTTTAAAAAAAACTTATAAAATAAAGAATAAATAAGTGATGATTTGGATGATAAAAATAACATCATGAGCTAATGTTCTGATAACAGATCTGCTTGCTGAAAGATTAATAAATATACTTCAAGCTTTACTATAATTTGTTTACGAATAATTGATAATATGCTAAGTATTTATTTTTGCTAATAATGAATTTTCCATTTCTCAAATCTGAAGTCGAAAGCTAAACTTTTAACTATAAACTCTAGGTTTGTCAACTTCTAAAAATGTTTACAAGAAACTTATTTATTAAGAGTCGATTTCCGCAGAAATTTTTCTTTTTATTTCTAAAAACTTGAAAAAAAATTTCAACTTATCAAAAACTGGCAAATCACCATGAGTAAAATATATTTCTTACGTCTTACAAGATATAGAAAATAACTTTATATGCATTGTAAGATGACCTACTTTAAATTAACTGTTATCGAAGCAACCTTTTGTCTGCATTAATAAAATTGTTGAATGAAATAATTACTAAACTGTTGCTTTACCTTCCACTGATCCCTATAAATTTCAAGTTCTGTTCCAGGTTATTCAGAAGATGGATACAAGAATTAACCTTGTATCCAATTATCAGGCTCAAGGATTACTTATGTCATATGAGCTAGAGACAGGACTCTATATATTGCAAGATGGCGTACTTTAATTAATTGTTATCGACGGCAACTCTCCCAAATGGCATTCAGTGTCCCATAACGATAACAATTTTCCTTACGATCGATCTGGAATATTTACGATTGTTGTAGACCCTTTGTTATCGAACATTCACAGAAATGGAGTGGCCCCGATGAAGGTTCTTGTAAATAACGAATTCAGTACAACAACTTGAAATGGTTAGTTCATGCATTCGATTGACATGCATCATTTTGGTGGTTGTTTAGGATTTAATAAGCTTCCAACGGATTCATATTCAAGTTTTCATTCAATCTGAAATTAATTATAAATGGTTAAGATGATATTAGATTTGGATGTATAGAGATAAATTCCTGTGAAAAGGATACCAATCAATTTTAATTATTGAGTGGAAATAGGTTTATAGAAATTTTGTCAGGAAGATATTATTTTCTGTTTATCTATTATGTCTTTACGTTAATAATTTCCATATTGGATTTATGGAAGAGTTTATCCGGAAATATAAGATGTCATTAATTATTCTGAGTTACTTTGAAATAATGGGCGATTGGAAATATTTTTATGCTTATTAGAAAATAATTAATTTAATTCTACACTATTGTTTACAAAAGATCAGGCTGAGTTTTTTGATGTCAGAATTAAAGGAAAAAAGGAATTCTGAATCTAATAAGCATACATAATTATTTATATTTCGCAACTCATCGCAGGTTTTCATTTACGATATTTTGTATATAAGTGCATTTAATAAATTTTAATGTGAGTTCCTCAAAATGTACTCTTTTATTTTAATTTCAATTTAGAATTAATGAGTCAATTTCTATACTAATTTAAATTCTAATGATGTTAAAAATGTTATTTTATATACCAAATAATAAACAATTCTTTTTAAGATTAAATTAATTGTGCTATATGAAAATATATCTTTTATATATGAATAAGATTTTTGTTAAAAATATTAATGTTTGTCATACGAGATTTTTCTAAAATACAATTTGTAAATCGAAACATGTATGTGAAAGATTGAGAAAGATTCGATTAATCACAAAATTTTCTAGGAATGGAAATTGTGAATATTTTGATTGTCAGGGTGACGGAAATGATTCCATGAGTCTTATGACATAAAGTTCTGGCAGAACAAATTAATTAAAGTATTGCGTTACACGTTAATTATATATTAATATGATTCAAAATAATACAAAGTAATATTTTTGGAGAAAGGTTTACAAAGAATGGTAATATAATGCAGAAAAAAAGCGTATTTAAATTTTGCAAAATTTGATGTGTCACTTAATTTTATTGGTGAAATTTTTGCATTAAATATACGTATATATAGTCTTTGATTAAGCCAACTGTTTCTTCAGTTCGAATTTTCTTTCAACATAACTGAAAATGTATTATTGCTTCTGCATCTCCCAATTCTGTTTGTGATTTATATGGCATATTATTTACTGAAACAATGATAATGATAAATATGTTATATTTTTCCAAATGAAGTAGTGAATTCATACTAATGCATCGCGTATATTATGAGCATTGTTATGTAAGATCCTTCAAATATATTAAAGAAATAACAAAAAGACTACTACGATGTTACACAGATCGTAAAACATTTGCTACATGATATATACTAAAATAACTGCTGAAGTAAGAACATGGAAAAAATATTAATACCAAAATGAAGGATAATTTGGTACTACGTTTTTAAAGAATCATCAAGAAACATTCAAAATACCAATCTTTTGTAAATGATACAGAAAGAAAGTTATCACAGGCTCTGTACTCCTTTACTTAATACGAAATACCAAATGTAATCCTTTTCCATATCGACATTCCATTTCACTTTCGTTGTCTATTCAACATTTTTATTGTTTACTCTAAATAAATAATTTTTCTACCTAATTAACTCTGTTAAGTAACATATTAAAAGTTTGTATAAGCACTTCTTTATGAAACTTCCACCATTCACTCAACTTTGAAGCTCTTTAAGGTACATAATGGCTTCCTAAAAAGTGAATCCTAAGTGTCTCTGCCCATTCCGATGCCTTCATTAGAGTGCTTTCAAAACCAATAGCTCGCAGTGATAAATAAGCGCTGAGCTATGTCATTCGCAATCACGCTGCCGTCCCAAGTCTCATTATAGTCAAGTAAACACACTTTAAGCTCAAAAGTGGAATTGCGCCTCTCGTCTTAGAAGCAACTTAATTTTATTTGCTTTCTGAAAATTGAGAACTCAAGCTAATGGACCGACTGAAGGTGATTCACACTTTCGAACAGCAAAGGAAAGCGGCCTCTTTGAAGTGCTTTCATCTCAGCAACATACGTGCCCTGCATTGCTATTACCCCTGAACTGAAGAAAAATGGCACAAGTTCCAAGATCCATGGTCCACCAAGAAAGAAATTGTGAAACTTTGCCCTCAATTTCATGAATTTCCAATTTACAACCTTTTCTCGATACTCTAAGAGCTACCAAATTCTTTACCACATGGAATGAATGCAAGTAATTATCCTTTGACAATTTGATTTTTCATTTCACAATATATGGGAACTGTTTAAACATAAGAGAGATCAGTATTAAAATCAAGATCTAACAAAACAGTTTTCCTGACTAGCATATTAAAGTAACAATCTTTAATTATAGACGAGAAACTATGACTATTTCAAGTGCTCAGCTTAAGATGTAATTTATTTTCCATTATCAAGTTGAGTGAGAACTTTTTCATTAAGATACCTTTAATGATGCCGTAATTGTTAGAAAACTACAGTTTTATTGATGCTTTAAAAATTAGCCAACTAAAATTTATTCGGTTAAAAGTGGGATTGAAGTATTCCACTAAAGCACTGTTGCCCACTGTGTGTCTTAGAGATATAAAGCATATTAAGTCAATTTTGTAAATCAGTATTTTAAAAAATCATAAAATGTTCTGCATTTTGGTATCAATAACTCATTTTACTCACTTTCAAATGTTTTCAAATTTTAATTTGAAACCCCTTTTTATTTTTTCTGCAATAATTTGAATTTTGTTAATAAACTCATTCTAATATCTTTAATTCATTGCAGGATGCGACATACGGTGTTATTTTATAGGTGAGGAAATGAAGAAGGCGAAGTCATTTTTTTTCCATTTGATACTAGAAGTTTCCATTTTATACATCCGAACAAAGGGAAGACGCATAAAATGTAAATTCTATGGCAAGACCCAAAATAAATGTTATATTCATTCAAAAAAATCTATATACCAACAGTTTCCGGCTATCATATAATATTGTAGCATATATGAATACATTTGTAACGAAACTGATTGTTATGATGAATACGCTTTTATCGTTTCTGATTCTTCTAATTGCAATGATTTAAAATAAATAATACTATTCCGTAACGAAATACCAGAGTAAGTATTATAACTATTTAAAGAGCGCATCCCATTTCACCTCATGCTAAGCAATGTACCGTAATCACTTAGCGATATTCTTCTCTTAACTTAAAAAAAAGTATCACCGCTTTTACTTTACGAAAAGCTTGCCCATGCGGGTGTCTCCCAGACATTCTACATGTGCATGATCCGTGAAGAAGAGGCATAGTGCTAAGAATAATTGCTCATTCCACAGCGCACACGCGCCAAGTCGAGGAGAAGAGGAAAGGAAAAACTGAGGCTTCACGTTAGAAGGACAAAAAAGAGAAAACCTTTTCCTTGATGGACTTCTTTTGGCAAAAAAGAAGGGCTATTTGAAAGCAATCACTGTCGCTTTCCCTTTTCCAGGATTATTCGCGATGGCTCTTTCTCTTCTCCGCCGTTTTCTAAAGGAAAGAATCTTTCTCCTTTAGAATTGCAAAGGACGTGAGAGGGAATAAAGACGCAACTGGTCAGTATGGGATTTGGGAGTTGATGCCGAAATGACTTCCTGGATGTCATCTTTATAAACGAAAGCTAACTCGAGTCCTTATTTGGTCTTCCTGAGTGCCCTGTTATATCTTTGGTTTAGATATACAAAGGAATGGACTTTCTTCTGCAGTTTTGTTGTAATATCTAGCCTTTCCAGGAAAAGGATATTACTGTAAAAGCAAGGAACACGAATCGAGTTATTGAGAAAAAAAAGCACAATTTTCATAAGTTGAATTTTTCCGAATGTATGACTGTGAAATTTATTAGTTTTTACGATATTTTTAAAATTATTCTGGCACAATGCGAACAATATAATTGTCATTTTACCAAGCAAATGAACAACCAATCATCTTTATTACAATTTATATAATTTTAATTTGACCCTAATTTGTCAAAAATCGGGTAGATATTAATTTATCATCTTATAGCGCGTTGTGATTTAAGGCACTTTACAAACCGCTGAAAGTTATCTGTCAGCGATTTAGACAGAGTGAGTGTCTCTCGTTTTTTCAGTTGCGCCAAGTAGAGACTAGAGTACGATTTAATTATTTTATGCGTCAAATTAACTTGCACACCCTCTTTTTACAGGAGGGAACTCTCTCACATATAGGGAATAGAAGAAGAACAGCCATGCCAGAACCGAGACGTTCAGAAGGCAGGGAAGTCCTTCTGACTCTAGACCAGGATGACAATAATTATCTAATAGTTTAAATAATTTATTTTGGGCAATTTTTTTCTATATAAATTTGAACTACGCGTTGATCATTTTGTAGTAGTACAGAAACAGCAGGAAATTATTTAACCCTAAAATATTTTTATTTGTAAGTATTTATAAGCGAACGTCAAGTAGCCGAACTTTTCAGAAATTAAATTGGAGGTACTGAATAGCATATCAGTCATATTATATAATTTTTGGAGAGACAAGTCATTCATTCAAGATTTGTGAACTCTTAATCAAATGCTAGTTCAATATTTGTTTTGGGAAAAAAACCAGTTTAATAATAATAGAATGATAGTAGGCAAAATGAAACGTTATTAAATCAGGAACCAACTATCATTCCTTTTGACCCTCAAAATAGAGCCAACAGCTTTTCTGGTACAGTAGAATATACAAAATGTAGCAATTAATAGCGAAATTATATAGCATTATACTTTTTTCAGTGTGTTAGTAAAGCAATAATATATCAAGATGTTGTTTTAGAGCTGGTATTTCTCTTTCATTTGCCACATTTATTTGAGCCTGCATAAATTATAATTTAATTATTCTTCACTATTGTAAGATGTGTAAAGACATTTTTCAATAATAATATTTGTAATAAATTTAATTGTGCCATCAAATGACTCTGTTCGAAAAATATTTAAAGTATTTGCAGTAGTAGAATATGTATGATGTCTAACGATCTATTATAAGCAATATTCAAGGTTGTCGGCCCATATAATAAATACACGGCAAGAATGCTATAGGAAAATATTTTTCAAAGGATGTCATAAAATTCTACCAGGTGCAATATGATTAATATTCTAAAGGAATTTCTTAATGGAAATTTTTATTCTTCAAATCAGCTTTATCTCAGTTTGCCAAGCACATCATTGAGATCAAGCACAAAACTAAAATTAATTCCTCATTTAACTTTCGTTCCCCATTAAAAAATATGTTATTTATTTAATGGAGAAATAATAAATTTTATAAATGGGAAATGATATAAATATACATATTTATACTGATTATATTTTTATTTTGTCTAATTTCCGTTAAAAATCACATAAAATGTTAATGCTTTAAAATGTTTGAAACCTATTATGGAAGAAACATTATAGAAATAAACGCAATTTCTGGCAATATGTTATTGAAAATTTTTTGATGACCATAATTTTATAGCCTGGCTCTTGAAATGTTTGCAACCAGTTAGAATATTTTATTAACATAAAACTAAAAAAAAATGTTTCAAAATAATATGGTTTCAGAAATGCAGTACGGCAGTCAAATTTAAATAAATATACCTATTTACATTTATTTCCCATTTGATTGATATTCATTTTAAACCAAATCAAGAGTTCCACTTTACTTCTTTTAAAATGTCATGAATGTCTAAAATCATCCGCATTTGTAATAAAATTGTTGGAAATATCATTTTGTATGTTATAATATAAAAGATTGGACATAAAAATTATAAAACATATTTTCTATACGGAAACTATGTTATAAATAAGCTTCATAAATGATTTCCAAAATAATTAAAATACATAGCTTTTGGAATAAATAAAAAAGCAGAATCTAAAATATAACTGAAATCAATACTTTTGCAAAGAAGATACAATCGATTGCTGATGATTATATTTATTGACAGATTCAATCCTCCAATTCTTGAATGCATTTTACCATTCATCACTCTCTCTTAAAATCGAAATCCTCATTTTAATTCTCAGTACAATTAAAATAAAAAATTCCCTTTCTAAAAGATTTTAATTTGATCAACATTGATCAGAAAGTTCAACTTCATTAAAGATTCTGAAATATAATATCCGACAGAAACCGAAATGTGCCATCATACCTCATCCCTTAATAAAGTCAGTAAATGCTTTCAAGATTTTTCGAAAGAAGTAACGTTTGAAAAGAATATGAGATGTCAAAGGGAGCATCATTATGATTTGAATTCGGACTTATTCGATAATGAATAATGCAGCTCTTTGTGAGCCAACCAGTACCTGAGAAAAAGTTTCGCGAAGACCTAATGGAAACTTTTTTTGTACCTTCTCTTTTTCTCCCGTTTTGTTCAGTTATGTCTAATGCGACTGTACAGCAGTAGACTTACCCATTCCTCCTTAATGGCCCCTCAACTAATGGACTTTTGACGGAGTTTGTACCATTAATTCATCCCTCCCCTTCTTGTCGTGTGCTTTCTTACATTGTTTCAGACAACAATTCCCGCAAATTTAATTTTTGCGCCGGCTTGTTCTTTTGTTTTTCAATCTCCAGAGGAACATAGGCTCTTTATATTTCCCCTAGGACCAATGTTTGGGCAAATTTCAATATAAATAACTTGGATTAGAGGCAAGGATTGTTGCTGGGCGATGATTAAACACGGCAAGAGAATTATGTTCATCTTTCTTTTCCCTAAGAGGAAGGTCCAGGTGTTATTATTTTCCACTATTTCTGGACGTTAAATTTGCCAGTTTCTCATTCGTTGTTCTGGAAAAAAAAAGTGAGATTTTCCTTCTTCCCAAAGAATTACCGGAAAGGATAATTGATTTTACTACAAGCGGGTTTCGTGGGTTATTTGCTAATAAATTCCATCCGAGTAAAGCCGCATAAGCAGAATGTATCTCATATAACTGAATACTGTCTGACACAAACCAATTACAAGGTTGTAAATTTATGTAACTAAATCATTTAAGGTACAGTACGTTTATCAACTTCTGGTTTTAGTAACAGATAAATTACTTGTGGGCAAAGAACCTTAATTGTTAAATTATGGATATCCATTAATTTTACTGCCTAATATCATTGATCTTTATCTTAATTTTACAAATGACGTTTTCAGTAAAAAAGAATATGTAAAGATTCTTTTGCGTATGCATTTAAAATTGCTTAATAGAAATATAACTATCAAAATTTAAATTTTGTACAGAAGGATGAATTCCTTGATCTGTACATATGAATAAAAAAAGCTTATATATTTAAATGCATCGCATATATTTATTAATATTTTTAAAAAATATATTAATATTAACAATAAAATTAAAATATAAAAAATTATAATATAAAAAATTAATCATTAATAATTGAATTTAATTTATATAAATTAATTTACATAAATGAACCAGCTTAACACTTAAGCGCATATTTTTGCTGTTAATATTTTCAAATTAAAAAATCAATAATAAATTGTGAGGCATTGATTTTCATTTTATGAAATTATTTATCTTTATTTAAATATATATTATTCTTATAAACTTGGAAATATGAAACAAATTTTCATTGAAATTCACGAGACAAAGATTCAAAACCCATTTATTAATTATGAAACATGGTACTTCTTGATTTTCGTTAACTTTTGTAGATACAAAAATTCCACATTTTTTTTGTTTTCTAATGTTTGATAAACTTTTTATTACGCTTTAAAACAGTTTCTCACTTTATATAATACTTTTAATATATTTTATTCACTTGGAAGGCTTCAGAATAATCATTAAATCGTTTTGAATGTTTGTTGAAAAATACAAATACAATATCTTTTAAGGTTTCAATTGCATTTTCACAAAACAGAATCATATATATTTTTAATAATAATCAATTTAAACTGGATAATATAATGCACAAATATTAGTTTGAAGTAATTTTTTTTTTGGTCTAAGAATTTTATTGTATATTTACGGCATAAAATTTCAGCAATATAGCATTTTTTTATGTTCTAATAACTTCCTATCCATTAATAAAGAGTGAATTTTAAAAATATATTAGGTTGTTCGAAAAGTAATTTCGTTTTTTCCTGACAAAGGATTTAATTGCATTTTTCGCACCCAATTTCATACTTAAACCGCAAAATCATTTTATGTTTTAAGAGCTAATATAGCAAGGCTTGAGTGTGAAAAAGTGCAGCTGATTCTTCGCAGTAGTTTTTGGATGGTGCCCTTTTAAATATGGAGAGCAATAAACAGCATTTTCGTCATTTTTTTTCTTTTTTGCTATAAAAGGTAAAAATTCTGTTCAAGCCAGAAATAAATTAGCCAATATGTGTGGAGAAGATGCGTTAACATTACATCAGTACCTGAACTGATTTGCAAAATTTTTCCTTCAAATGAGGAGGCCAAAAACCACCTCGATCAGTTTTTTTTTACAGCAAAGACCAAAACTTTTATGAGCGTGTAATCATGTTACTACCAAAAGGTATTAGACCAGAATGGCAAAAGGTATTAGACCAGAATGGCAATTTTATAATTTAATAAATAATTTATTCATTAAACGAAAATTTCTTTTCATTTTGACACAAAAATACGAAATGACTTTCCGAACGACCCAATATATCCCTTAAAAAATTGCTTTTAATAATATCAATTTTTCTAAGCTTAACTTTGTGATCAATAAATGAATGAAAAATAATTCATATAAAAATATTAAAAAGTATAGTATCTAGCTGCAAGTAAAACTAATCTGGAGTAATGTGCCTTTAAATACATTTAAGAAAAAATTTAATCAATCGATTCCAGTTAACACAAGTATGAAACTGTATCACCCTAATGCCTCTTGAATTCAAAAATCGGAAACAAAAATGAGGTGCATCTCAATCTTAGTGGAGTCACTTGCATCTTAAAAAATGCATTACGCTAAAATCACGCTCTTATCTCTAATCGTTATCCAATACTATCATTTTCCATTACCACAAAAATGATAAAATTTTACTAGTGCATCGGTATACGATTAAAAATGGTGCTTATGGCACGCCGTCATTCAAAGCATTCAGTTTTTTTTCTTTATTTTTCTTGGACGTGAATTTCTTGGAGTAATGCAGGCAAAAGCACTTAGTTAAAACGTCCTAAGGTAATGTATGCGCATATTGATTTCCTCAGAGACATGATTCGGCGGTCCACACGAACTTTCCCAAATCATACCAACTACAAGATTTCGAAAACCGATCTTCAAATGCATCCACCATTTTTAGTCACATTTGTTTCCCTTTGCATATATCGCGAGACGTTGAATTTTGAAAAATCATTATATTGTTTTGGCACGAAAGATACAAAGAGATAACAGTTATTACTTTGTTACGATTGAAAAAGAAGCTTTGTAAGGCCAGGGGAATTTCGTTTTGCAATATTTGCAAATGAAATTGTTCTTTCAATTTATCTACTGTTGTACTGAATGTTTGTATTTTCAATGCTTAATACGTCTATTTGCTTCCCTATTTATGTATACGTGCCCATATGCACGCATATGCATGTTTATATTTGTGACCAATAGAGTACATGCATGTCAGTGAAACAATTTTAAAATAGAGAAATCTGACAAGAAATGTTTTAATATACATCGATAACATATTAGTAATGTCTAAAAAATATACTTCGAGTAAATAAACTTTTAAACCTCACAATATTATTCTTTATAAATGCATCCAGTTATAACAGATTCTGTATTGCTCTTGCATTTAAAATCTTTTTTAACTTGAATATCTATTTATATGTTTGTCTATTTGATATATGGTAATTTCAAAGGATAAAGATATTTTGAACAGATTAATAATTCTTTTTATACGATAAAAATATTTCGAAATACATTCATTTCGTAGATTTTTAACATAGATTTGTATGCAGACATCAAAATGCTTTAAAGTGCACGTTAAATCAATTCAAGAGGTCTGTTTTCAAATGTTTTTAATTAGGTATCAAATTGGTTTTTGGTCAGTCTATAGTCGTGTATCATTTTTACTAAGACCTTAAATAAAACTGTTTAAACCAGTGGGGAAAGCTATTTTGTAATTTTTTTAATGTAATTATAAAATATATGTACTGTGACATTAGATTGCAATGTTTACGTTATTATTCCGGTTTTTATATACAATGGTTTAGAATATTGAATATCACAGAAAATATAATATATTGTTTTTGTGTGTTTCAAATAATATAAACGCCTATGAAACGATAAGTTGTTGCAACTTTCCCAAAATGTTTTCTAATTGTAACTAATTTTTTTATTAGATTTAGAAAGCATAAAATGCCAATCAGTTAAAATAATCTGACATTTTGCTGATACTTCAACTAAAAAAAATTAAATATGTTTTCTTTTAAATTGCTAATGGATTTTAAGAAACTTTTGAGCATGAATTGTGATTAAATAAGTAGATTATTTTCATACAATACTATTGAATATACATAATTTTATACACTTCATCCACTACAAATTATTTCATTAAGATCAAATACATAAAAGTAAGGTGTCAGTGCAATTTTGCGAATAAAATGCCAATATATTACAAAACAGGGATTGCTGTGACGGATTGTTTGTTGATGCATCTCCAAAGTGGAGATTGAATTCCACCAAGGATCGAACTCGGAATCTTACGATGTGCAGTCGTGTGACATATCCGATACACAAATGTGGTTTCAATTGCTTAGCGACTGTTACTGGCTTATTAAGATACCACTACAATACTCCCCAACAAGTGAGTCTGCGAAGAGACGAATGATTTTATACTGACAAGCGTTATGGCGAGCAAAGAGCATGTTTCGGTAGCGAGAAGTGTCATGGCGAGCGAAGAGAGTATTTCGATAGAGCCAATCGTAATTGCAAGCGAAGATTGTGTTTCGGTAGCTCCAAGCGTTATGGCGAGTGAAAACCGTATACATTTTTCGAAATCACCAATGTCGCGAATTGTCTTGTGGTAAAGCGCCAATGTGGAGATTGAATTCCCCCGAGGATCGAACTCGCGACCTTACGATTAGCGGTCGAGTAACGTATCTGCTAGACAAAAGTGATTACCAATGCTTAACGGCTGCTACTGGCTTATTAAAATACCTTTACCCCTCTAACCTCATTACTCAGTGGAGGATTGAATGCATTTTATGCAAAAATAGTAAAATAATGCTGACATGAACCGAAGATTCAAACACTACATTCAAATACCACAAAAATGCACTTTGCCATGCTGCCATGTTGGTTTAACCCACAATCGACGCTACTATATCTCTCACACATTATGCTTCAGATACAGCTATCGGGGCAGTTATTCCTCAAATTGACAAGAGAGAGACGCGTCCATTCAATTTCTTCTCGTGCTCTTTAACTGACACACAGAGAAAGTGTGATTGAGAGCTCTTGTCCATTTATACCTCAATAAAGCATTTTAGATGCATATTAAAGGGAATATCTTTCAACGAATACACGGACCACAAACCTATCACCTTTTCAACAAAATTTAGATAAATTCTCCCCCAGACAAGCAAGACAATTGTATCATATTGCTCAATTTTGAAGAATATTCATTTCGTCAAAGGGAGAAGAAAATTCAAGCACTGATACTATTTCCACACCATCTCCAATCGATTATACAACTATTGCATTGTTTTAAGATGATGAAGCTTGAACAATATTCCCAAGAAACAACCCAAGGTTGAGAATAGTTCAAATTCCGGTTCCAGACACAGACATATTGATTTACTATGATGGCTCCATCAATAGTAACCACCCATACATCCCCTCAAACTTCCACTGACAGATATTTTCTTCTATTCATACCTTGTCTCCAAACCGGAGTAAGAAGCACAAGAAAATTAATCACTAAAAGAATTGCAGATATCAATAAGCTATGGTATAAGGAATGAATGGAATGTCAATGATCTAAGGTCCAAAGACATGCAAAGTCAGCTCTTATGGACTTCAAGGTTCCACCTGGATGTTTTCAACACATTCAAATTGATATTGTTGGACCCTTGCCTTCATGTCAAGGTTTCAAGTATTTACAAACGATGATTGATCGTTTTTCAAGTTGGGTTGAAGCCCTTTCCATGACGGGTCAATCATCCAGATCAGTTGCAAAGGACATGATTTCAAACTGTATATCTCGTTTTGAAATACCATAGAGCATAATGTCTGTTCAAGTTGGTCAGTTTGAAAGTCAACTCTTCTCTTTTAGCAAATACTTCGGTTTTCAAAAATTCAGAACATCAGCATATCATCCGCAATAGAACGAATTGATTTGAGCAAAAACAGGATTATAAAGACAATCGTGACATGTTATTTACAACAAAGCAAATCTTTCATAGATTCTTTACCTTTGGTTCTTCTCGGATTACACTCGGGGCCGAAAAAAGATATAGTATATTTTCTAGCTAAGCTTCTTTATGCAAGTCTCCTCTGTTTATACGGTGAATTCTATCAATCAGAATTCGTGCAAAGGCTACTAAATATTATCCATAGCATGAGACGTTCGGGAACGACTACTCACAGCAAAAAAACCGTATTCGTTTCCAAACGCATTTCGAATTGTACTCATGTTTTCAACTACAATATCGTGACCACTACATCTTTGCAACCAGTTTATCTTTGACCTTATGTTGTCAAACACCGAGCACCATAGTATTTTGACTTTGCAATTAATGGAACTGTCGAAAGAATTTCGATTAAAAGACTGAAACCATGTTTTACTATAAATGACAATGTTGAGCAGCCTCTTGAAACCTATAGGCACATGGATTATCCAAATCCTCACATGCAGTGCAAACCGCAGAAGAAAATTTCAACACCTGCCCATCATAACCATTCCACACGCATTGGTCAGTCGAGTTTCCATCCCATTTAAAGGATTATGTTGCCTAATCGTTTTCACTGGGAAGGCAGTCTGTAGCGTCCTCTATATTTTCTTCTTTTTTTAAATCTTCTTTTTAATTTCTGCAATTTTTAATTTTTGTAAGGTGGCAACGTTGGTTGATTAGCAACAACCAAGATTATTTTTTTGATAAAAAAAATTAAATCAGTTGTGTTCTTCTTTTCAGCCATCGTGTCTAATTTTGTTTATTTAAAGAATTAAAACTTTATTACGGGAAAGCAAATAAAAATAAAATACCCACTTCAATCCCCACTATTTTGCTGCATTCTCTCCATCTTAATATATGACCAAATATGGTGAAGTACGCACTTTTGGAGAATCGGAGAATCAAGACGTCCTTAAAACTAAGGATATAGCGAGTAGCGATTTCTTTCGCGTGCCAAGAACACCTCTATAAGGACGTTAGAGAACTTGAAGCTAGTGAATTTCACGCAAAATTCTCACGGAGGTCCCTAGGGATGTTGACTCTTTCTGCGCTGCTTAAAATATCGAAGATTCTCTAATCCAATAAATATAATTTTAATAATTGACATTCCAATTTTTCACAGAAAGTTTCCTCAGAAAGTTAATAGAGAGCTAGTTAAAAATTTAAGTTACCTTTACAAATTTTGACGGATAATGAATGGTTAATTTGCAGGAATCTTTCAAAGAATTAGTGCATTTTGAAATTGGAAGTTGAAATATTTGCAACATAAAAAACTTTATTGTGTTCATTGGTATTATTTTATAGTTTAAAAATGGAAATTAATGATATAAACAATAATCATCGCAAAAGTTATAAAAAAAATGGGGATTGTGTAATGACATTGTTTGCATAAAATAATAAGTGATAAACTGTAAAGTTTGAAATTCCATTCATACAACTATTTTGGAACATTACATTTTCTTATAATTATTTCACATGTCAAAAATATCAATAAGCAGTGTTTTTTTTTTTAAATCTAATTTTGAATAATTTATACTCAGCGAATTTAGTGACTTTTAGCCTTGTTTAAAAAAACATACATATTTTAACAAAATTTATGAAACGTTCTTTTAAAAGTCAAGACAATATTCGAGACCAACATTGTAATAAGTGCTTTGGATTTGAATTTTATAGCATGGAACAATTCAAAATAGGTATTCTTTGATTTTTAATAATAAAAAGATAAAATTTGCTGAAGATTTTTTGTAATCTAATGGACAGAACAAGAAAAAAAATTGTCGAATTTTCAAAAATTTTATAATTTGAACTAGTACTATAATTCAGAGCGCTGGTAGTTCTCACTTCAAAAATAACATAATTACATTATAAATAACTCATTTTAAAAATAATAAAATAGCTACAATACCAATCGCTGCTTTAAAAATAATGTCACAGTTACATTATCACTAACTCATTTCAAAAATAATGACACAGTTACATTTTCAATAACTTATTTCAAAAATAATGACATAGTTAAATTATCCATAACTGTTTTCTAAAATAGTAACATTAAGCATCTAAATATTAAATATGACATAATTAATGTGAATTTCTGTTTTCATTAATCTCCATTCTTCTTCAATGTTGTACAGTAATCCTAATATTCAATACTTAATTGAAACTGCAATGCTAATAAGACTCTAACTGGATGGACTTTTGTTATTTCTTGTATATGTTTGTAATACAAAAGATACTGAAAAATTCTATTTAAGTTTGCATACGCATGAATAAATCGATATGAGTGCGAAAATAGCTGCAAATTTAATCGAAGAATTTCTTATATTAATCTCATTTCCAAGATTATAATGAATTACTATTATTTCTAAAGAAATTTCCATTACTTCAGCTGTAAAAGTTTTCCTTTAACTATACTTGAATGAAAACAATTCATATTTTTTAATAATTTTTAAAATTTATTTTTATGTTTATTATCCCAATTTTAAAATTAGAAAATGAAATGTATTATGCAGTCCTGGCCGAAACGCGGTAAATGTAAATTTCTTACCATATTTAATGAGGGAATATCAAGTTTTATGCTTCGCTGGCCAAAATGTTGCATTTATGATTAATAATCTAATCTTTTTAATTTCAATGACATGTTCAAATTTAGAAACCGACTGTGATGTTTAACTTGAAGTACTGCAGTAATAAATAAAACTGCCTTTTCTATTTTTAAATTTAATCCATTAGTTATTGGTTTGGTTAACAACCAATCAAAGGATAGTTGCTATAGTAAGGTTCAAAATTTTTCAAATCATAAGATTTTTGGCAGTTTCATTATTGTAATTTGTCAATTCAGAAAATTTGACAGATTAACTAATCTATAATCTTAAGCTAACCTAAAATTGTAATGATATTCTAAAACCCACAAATTACTTTCTCCTTAACTGTCTAGCATGATAAATGATGATTGAGAGACTTACAATGTCTCAGTGCATCTTGGTTTGGTGTGAAATGGCATTTAAATGTTATGAGAACTACGTGATAGCTCATATAAATCAACATAATGACAATGCAATGTATGCTCTAGAATATTGTAATACCATTAAATAGGCTTAAGCGATTAAAAGCAAAATAAATGTATATGCATTATTTTTATTCGATATTTGAAAAATAAGAATGATGTAGCATTTTCAATTCCTTTATTTTTCTTTGAAACTAAGAAAGTGAATAGCAGTAATTAATTTAAAATCACACCTCAACAATCAGCTTTAAATTCAAATATCCCTAAATAGATTTGAAAATTTATTTTTATTAAATTTAAATTTATCCGTGATATTTAATAGTTTTGTTGAAAGTTGCGAAATTAATTAGCTAAATGCATTTACATTTTTCTATGGTTTATAAATGCATTTCTTTCTCACTTTATAATATACTATTATTTTTAATTAGGATTTTAATATTTGCTATCTTGTACACTTTTGTACCACAGTGGCTTAGTATTATGGCAACGGTTTCGAGTCCGGAAACGTTTTTAATTTCAGGACACCGCATTTCACTGAAAAAATGCTATGTATACATCTGGGACTCTGGACTTTCTTTATTAAGTCCGGACTCAATGCCCTTTAGCTGGTGTGCTTCTCAAGTTTGGGGATGGAAGTAACTGTTCTGATATAATTCTCATCATCTGGCGGCTGCTCAAAATTACGATCCTCCAAAAAAAAAAATAGTGACGTTTTTAAAGCCTCCAGTCACTTTGGGAGAATTATTATTAAAACCACATTGAATAATCAAATCTAGCTGTATTATCTTTGTTTATAAGAGAAAGCCAGATGTATGGATAAAACACATAGATAAGACACAGATATAGAGAAATATAAATTATAACATGAGTATTGGCAAATTAATACGAGTATCACTGAAATGCATCACTCTTAGATGCATCAATTCTCGAATCTCGAAACAGCTTTTCGACATTAAATGACCGTATGATTTTGCACATTTATGATATTACTGAGATAAAAGTGTTTTTGAACACTATTCTGCCTCCAGCCATTATCTGTTAATGTCTCTCTTGCGCACAACAATGTTTCGTGTAGAGCCACTTTACTATTAGAGCAAATTGATGGCTGTAACTGATTTCACTCACCGTAATACACTGAAAGGGCCCATCATAACACTCACTAAAAACGTCTCGAAACGTTCTTATAGTTAAAGGTTTATACTTATTTTTTATATACTATTTTTTATACTTATTTTTTAAAAGTTTATAGTTATCACTTACATTTTTCTACACTTATTAAAAAGTGTAGAAAAATGACAGAATGTGGGAGCACAGAACTGAAAATGGCTCAAACAACGGTATGGCATTTGGTATGGAAATGACCAGAATTCAAGCTATTGGATGATTTCACCTATAATAAAATTGATTTCCTGCACTTACGATCTTGGGAAAAGGAAAGATACATAAAAACTGATGTAACAACAGAGTGATCCGTCAAAGGTGAATCTTTTCTTCATTAAAACTAATAGTTACATTTTTGGTTCTTTCTTTAGTGGAAAAAATATTAACTATAGCACTCTCTCAAATAAGTTGACCTTCCAGTTAAAGTACTTGGTTTCTACCTTTATTCAGCAGCAAGAAGGTATTTTAACAGATT
This sequence comes from Argiope trifasciata, assembly GCA_026543055.1. Classification (NCBI taxonomy): domain Eukaryota; kingdom Metazoa; phylum Arthropoda; class Arachnida; order Araneae; family Araneidae; genus Argiope; species Argiope trifasciata. The sequence goes on from JAPMOQ010048382.1 coordinate 6,721,324, forward strand.
GACAAATAAAAATGTACTTCAATGCTTGAAATATCATCAGCTCCATCGTAATGCTCGATCAAATAATACGCCATTGATTTGTAGCCGCTAACAGTCATAATGAAATTTTGTCAAAGACGAAATCTACGTACCTACACTTCTTCTGGAGTTACAACAACTAAAGCAGTGAATAGCTGACTTTTTAAACACATTATAAAGATATATTATATCCCTATTATAGCAGAAACTGGAATACCGCGCAGAAACTTACCGTGTCCCAAGAAGGCCATAAATAGAACAACTTGAAAAATTGTAGTTTAACAGTAAATTTGATACCAAAATAAATTAAATACTATGTTTACTGGCATGCTTTATTTTTATACCATTCAATATAAAGCATCCAGTATATACCTGCTTAGAAACTGACATCAAAAATAAGCTCAAAATTTCATAAAAGTCTATTCATAATTAATGAAAATGATAACTATTTTGTAAAATCATTTATAATAGAAAAAATCACATAAAAATAATTATTATAATAGTAAAAATGAAATAAATAATTTATTACCCTAATTTTCAAGTTACATTTACTTATTTTTTGCAGATAACGCATATATCATTCATGCATGCTTTCGAGAACAGATTAAGATACATAACTATTATATTGCTACTTTTGGAAGTAATCACTTACGATCATTTCACTAGAATAAACTGCAGCATTAAATGTAGCATTATCGAAATTCATCAAAAAGTAAAACATTTCAGCATTTCTCTAAATTTCCAGTGCATGCAATTCTTTCAGTGCTTCACAATTACAGCTTTAGTTTCAATTAACTTAACAGCATTCATTAATAAAATGCAGGGTCAATTTGATTCCAAACAACACTTAAAGTTCCCATAGCAACAACTGTCTGGCTGACTATATTCGTTGGAATTGCCACAGAACTAAAGTTTAGGATTAAACTGCACTTAATCTAATTCTTTTGTATTTGAATTTATGTATTCATTGCAATTTAAAAAACGAAACATTACGCTTAATTCTTTTTCAGAATATATCTGATCTTCTTTCATAATTATAAATCTACGTGTAGTGAATAAATAAATGCATAGCTTAAAAAAATAATAAATTTGTTTTTCAGAGTAATATCAAAAAAAATCTGATATTTTATACAAGATAAAATAAAGACAGTGCTTTCAGAAATTTTTAAGATCAATTTTTAATACATAATGATTTATTTTTCTTTACGAGGTAAAGGTTTAGATTTTCTTTCGATAACTGATATAAAAGATTAAACTGTAATAAAAATAGTAGAAGAAAAAGATTGGTATAAAAAATCAAACTTGAATCGAAGGCTTTTTCAGGATAAGAAGGCTTTGATAAGTCATTAAATGTGACAAAAAAACATGCGTTATTACATGCGTAGTTGTTTATAGATACTTTCCCAATACGACAGTTGCAAAAGTATTCAAATAACTTTTAAATCTTATCCAAATTAAAAACAAATATTAAGTTTAACGTAAAAGGAAACAAAAAGAATGTTATAGTGAATCCGGCATGAAGACTTTTTCTGGTGTCCCCCTCAGGTAAGGATTTAAACCAGTGTGATTCATTTTGTGAGTCTTCTTACTTTCGTCCGAAAAAATTGACCCCTCCTGAGCTGAGAGTCATTGGATAATGAAGTTTTGGAGATAAAATCAGTATCACAAAATGAATAATTTATAAAATACCAAGTAAAATTATTTCCATTTTTTTAAATCTAAGTGAAACAACAGTAAAATTGATCAAAATCAAACAAAAAGACCCTTTACACATTAAACCAAAAAATTTAAATATGAAAGCAAAGCACACACCAATTGAAAGTAGAATTCAAAAAAACTTAGTGAAATCTGTAAACTTATCCGTGCAAACTCACCTCGTTAAACTAAATTAAATTTTCTCACGTTTAAAGCTGCATACGACAACCACGTTTTCTCATAATTCAACGTCATCATAAGAAATAAGTGAAATTTAAAGTTTTTTATTATTTTTTATTTTTATTGTTTTACTATTGAGTTTTAAATTTAAGCGAATAAACTGGAAGTACTATCTTTCGTTGTGAAAAGACGGATAAAGTTAGAAAATAGATAAGCTCTTTCTTATTAAAACCTCTAAGTTGTAAAAGTTTTGAGGAAATTCCTTAATATTTATGTTTTCAACAAGACTGTTTGTTGCTTCAATATAAGTAATTTTGTTATTACAATTTTTTTTTTCATCCTATTAAATTTTGAAATTTTTTTTGAAAACTCTAGTTTAAATTAGAATCGTAATTGCTAATTTAACTTATTTTAAAGTTCAATTCATCCCTTTTATCATAAATACTTGTTAGTTTTTTTCCATTAGAAATTTCTATATTTAAATTCAGATATGTAGCTTTAAGGTGATTTTCATTTGTTTCAGTTTTTTATTCTATATTTTCTTTTTTAATTAGATGTAATAATTAAAACTTCTTCTAGTTATTACATTTTATTGCATTTATTGAAGAGTAATAGTAATTAGATATTTTATTTATATATATCTTATTTTTATCTTAATTATATGTAAAATGTATTTTCTTCTTTAACAATTCAGAAATTATTCTTTCATGATAATGCTTCTGATGTCATATGCTTGTTTTATAATTTTAATTCCTGTGAATTTTAACACTGTGAAATGAAGATGAAAATAAATAAACAAGCACAATAATGAATTTATCAAAAAACAATTGAAATCTGATAGATTAAAAATCATAGAGAAGAGATTTTAAATTTCATTAAAATTTTCAAATCTAATGACTAGAGATTCGGAAGACAAAAAGATGAATTTTTTATCATTGATATTTTTTAATTCCTACTATTAGCTCACACTCCTTGTTTATATTTATATATCTTATTCAAATTTTGAATCGTTTATAAAATTACTTTTTATTCTGCACTCAAGTTCAAATACCATTTTTTAAACTTCTAGTGGATGATATTTGATGTTAATACAGTTTTTTCAAATATTAATCAGTTAATTCAATTTAATTAATTTTCAATATTTAGTGTACAATATTGAATAAATTTATGAAATTACTATTCATATTTCGCATTCATTATCCACCCGTCTACCGCAATGATATACGAATTTCATCACAAAACACACTTCTATACTTTTACAAGCATGAGTTTTAAATTAACAAATCAATTGTTTCTTTACTCGGAATAATTTTTTAACGAAGGAGTAAGATGAATATTTTGCTTTGCGTACTTTTCTTATCAGTCTTAATATCATGAGAAAATTTTATTTTCTCTCTTTTTCCAGCTTAAACTCACATTGAATTGTTATAATTTAATTTTTCGACACCATTAGGTTAATATAATAAGGTATGGGTTTTCTTTAACACTTCAAAGTGAATGGATATAGTCTGTTAAAATTTAATTGCGTTAAAATGCATAGAGAAGTAGATTCTCATGATTATCTTGAAGCACTATTGTTGTTGTCGTGCAACTATTTTAAGCCAAATTTTTGAGCATTAGCATCTGAGAGAAAAGACCTCTAAGCACCCGAGGGCAGAAGTCTGACATCTACCTCATATGCAGATATACACAGACTCATTCGCTTGTACAACTCCTTCTTCACATTGTGGCTTTTTCATACCTCACCAATAGAACGCTGGATAAAGAGCAACCATGCCCGAACGATGACTCCACCTCAGATCACGAAGAAGATGCGAATCCCCAAGACTTTGACGACGACGACCCAAAATGTTAAATTTTAATTAAAACTAATTATGTTTAACTGCGTTAAAATGTCCGGACATGTAAATTCTCGAAATCAGCTTGCAGAAATTCTATATAAATTACCTAAAATATTAATATTATTTTTTCGAAGTTTAAAACAATTTCCATTATTCGACTGATTTCCTAATTATGTAGGTCAGAGATTTTACATTTTAGTTCTCTCTTGGCAGAAACAGTTTCCAGCCCTCATTAATTCCAGAGAAATTTTAAATGCGTTGATAAATTGCTATTCCTATGTTCTAACCTAAAGTTATGATTAAACTTAAAGAGCTGAGATTCTTAAATTAATTTTCTAATCTATTGATATATATGACGGTATTAAACTATCCTGCTACATGGTGCTTTCTTATGCTAATGGGGTGAAAATTAACTATAAGGCTAAAACGTATTAAAATTTATATAATTTGATTGAAAACCTTATATAATTAGATCCAGATTCCTCTTCGATTTTTTTTTGCTGGCTTGGATCACTGAAAATCATGTTACTTTACAAAATCTTTTTCCACCTCTTTTGAAGTTTATATAAAATACCTTTTTATCTTTAGTTCTAGAATAATGATGACAGAAATGGATCATGTCAACAGAATAGTTAAAATAATTTAAATTTAATTTAAATTTAAGTTTTAAATTAAGTTCAATCATTAAATGAACATGAAAAACTTTACATTCCTACTATGAGAAGTGTAAAGTTAAAAAAAATTACTTTATTCGCTTATTAGAAACTAATATTGTAGGCTCTGAATCAGTAAGCTAAGTGTTTAAATGATAATACTCAGGTGGAGTCTCGTTTTTCCTCGAATCCTTTTGAAGTTCATATAGTAAAATACAATTTTATTTTCAGTTTTAGAATAATAAACATAGAAATGGAACCTGTCAACAGTATGGTTGCAATAATTTCAGTGCTTTTGGAGATTTCTTACGTTTAAATGACTTGATGAAACTTTTATTTGAAGAGTGAATAATGCGTTTTTAATCATTAGGTTCAGTTTATAAGTGATAATGTTAAAGCGTAATGAAGTTTTTCCTTCAAACCTTTTGAAGCTTATGTAATAAAATGAACTTTTATTTTCAATTCTAAAATAATGATGACAGAAATTGAGAATGCCAAAATCATGGTCGTAATAATTTATTTTAAGTGCTTTAAATTAAATGAACAGGAAGAACCTTACATTTATGTTAGTGCTTTCTTATGTAAATGGCTTGATACGTTTATCAGAATATTGTAGGCATTCTATCATTAGGCTGACTTTATGAATGATAATGCTGAGAGGAGTCTTGTTTCTCCTTCAATCTTTAGTTGGAGGGATAATTTAGTAACATGTTAAATTTGAATAAACTGTTTCCATCAAGTTTGAAGTTACCTTAATGTCACCTTTCCTATTTTGATCCGAGGGACGCAGTGATCTGGTGGTAAGATTTCTGCTTTGGAACTGGAGAGTTTCAGATTCGAGAGTCAGATCAGACATCGTCCTCATCATTCGATCGTGATTTAAAATTACGAGATCCATCCTAAAATTACTTTAGTGTTGCTTTAAGACGGAAAGCTAACACAACTAAATTAAAATAATTTTATCCACCAAGAAAAATAAACAGAAAAAAACAGATAATTTAATGAGTTTTTCCCCATTTTGCTTGATATGCTTATTAGAAGATAATCAATGTAGACATTTTATCTTTACGTTGACTTTATAAGTGATAATACGAGAGCGAAGTCTCGGTTTTCCTGCAATCCTTAGTTAGAGGGATAATTCTGGGACATGCTAATTTGAGCAAATTGTTTCCATCTATTTTGAAGTTACTTTAATAAGGCACCTTTTCTAGTTTGATCCATCGAGAGCGAGAAACAGCAAAAAGAAACAGATAATTGCATTGATCTTTTCCCATTTTCTTAGATCCCCAATTGCCCTCAACATGTAGGCCCTAAACGAATTAAAGGGCGGAGAAAACTTGTTAACTCTGTACTTGGAGACAACAAAGGAGTTACTTCGTTATGTTCTGTTAAATTGCTCTAATACAAGGGCCTGCTGTTTGTCTCGAACTTTCTGATCACGAATCGAAAGATAAAAAAAGGACAGCCAAGAAAAAAGTT
>JAPMOQ010048382.1:6736847-6748218 GCA_026543055.1 Argiope trifasciata
ATATATATATATATATAAAACATTTGCGGAGGGGGGGGTATGGGTGTCTGCAGTTCAATTATATCTATTTTCTTTAACGAGGATTTTTTTATATTTTTTTGTCGATACTATGTCATGGTGGCAAACACTAATTTTAACATTCATTTCTAAGTGTAGCATTTTTTTCAAATACTTCTAAAAATACATTTTATGAACAAATCTTTTTGGAGGCGAAGCATTGTTCATTATTAAAATTTAACGATAAACTTTCAAGGTAAATTAACTGAAGATGAGTTACTTCGTTACTGGATAAGAGATTATTGCTCATTAAACATGCGAAATTCTGAAATCCGTATAAGCTTATAAATTTGATGAACTACGAAAGGAAAAAAAGTTTTTTTCTCTAAAGATTAAGTTATGCATTCTGACTGGAAGGTGAAATGTCTACTAAGAACATTAATAAAATGCACTAAAAGAAATATTGTTTAGAGAAAAAATTAGGAAGCAAAAATGCGCCAACGGATATGCATCTACAAGATAAGGATGAGTAATTTATCTAACTTTTCGTTGCGTTCTCAGCTTTGAACATTTAATGTAGCTTCGAGCTAACTCACCCGATTTTCCGAAGTCTCGGATGCAAATCCCTTAAATAGGATTGGAAGCCTAGGAAAATAAATAACACACGTCATTTATCTCTTTTTTTTTCGTTGAATTTTATTTGTTAAATTTTTAATGCTGTGATTATTTAAAATTTTGTTTCTTTATGCTTTGTCTCCTTTAATTCTTTGAGCCACCAAACTGCATTAAAGATGTTTTTTTTAACCATTGTTTTTTTTTATCTTTTTTTCTTTTATTCTCTCTTATGTCAAGAGAATTTCTGAAAAATGATCTTTGTTACTATTCTGCGAAATAGTTAGGAGCTATTTTTTATGCAAAAATGAAAGAAAGAAAACATTTATTTTAAAAGAAATAAAGTAGGAAAATTGATGGCGTTATAAATAAAAAATGTGAATATTTTTTTTTACAAAAAAATTCTTAGACAACACTATAACCATAACACGTAAAGATTTTTCTATAAATAAAATCGTATATTGATTTGTAATAGGAATTGTCAAATTTTGAAATGGTAAAATGGTACATTTTAAATAAAGAGTAAATAAACAAAATTATAAGAAATGAAATTTTGACTATCATTACTTTCATTTTCGATTGAAATTTTAAAACTACATTATGGATTATATGACACAAATTTTAATTATTTTCATACTTTAATGAAGATTATTTTTTCAACTTATATTTAAAATTCCGTTTTTAAATTTTTATGAAAGTATATGAAAACAAATTGTAGAGAAAATATATGTTCATAATGTACACATGTATGCACTTCAACATTTTTCTACTTTTATTACATTAATCTCAAAATATCCTTTAGCATAATAAAGAAAAAAATCTACACATATACTATTTATACTATCTATACCTTAAAGGTATGGCATTATATACTTTTACTTCTCAATACCTTTTTTTAACTGCAATTCTATATCAATTTTCACTTTAAAAAGAAATTCCAAAAAAAGAAATATAGAGAAGCTACCCTGCATATAAGGAGTAAATTGTTTTTTTTTCTATTTAAAAAAATGAAAAACACATTTCAGAGTGACTTGATGTTTGCTTATAACAAGATTCTGCCTAACAGGGAAAAAAATAATAGACTAAAAATATGGAGAGAAAATTAAAAGATCGTTTGAAAATTATAATTTATTTTTATTTATTAATAATACTTTTAAAAAGAAAATAGAGAATATACATGTATTTGCATCGATTTTAGAATTAATAAAGTTTTGAAGTTTTCATAATTTCTTACGATAAGAAATTATTACTGTATTGACAGTAGATTTAAAAATCCATTTAATGTAACTAAAAACGTGCTTTGCATCATTTAACTTTTGACTGAAAGTTTCCATTTTTGTAAATACATCAAACTTTACTTGACGAGTTTTAAAAATTAAAGATTTTAATGCAAACCACTTTATTAGACATATACATGAGATGAATTCTCATAAGAGAATGTATCAAGAAAAGTAACCAAACTGAACATTCTTCATGTTGAATTCACTCATTATATCTTTGAGTTTAAGAAAAAATAAAACAATCAAATTACATAACATTTACGACAGTATACTGACTTCAATTTACTCATAAGTAGCACACACTTCGCACCACTTTTTCATTTCATAGCTCATGATTTAGATTATATAAGTATGATATGTCTTAAATATGATGAAAACAACGTATGCGTGAGAATTTAAGGAATATTTCAAATTAAATTTTCAGATGTGATTCAATTAAAACAAATTGCGCAGCTAAAATCTTTTACAAAACTAATAAATGAATGAAATAAAATCTTTCCTACAAATTGGAAATCATTATGGAAAACATAATGATTGCATTGGAATTTTAGTTTTACACACGATACCTTAATTATTTTTATCTTAACCTTCCAGCGGGCGCGGCAGTCATACCAACAAGAAAGGTCACGTGTATTTCCCACATACGCTTATGTAAATTGTAAATTTTCAAAAGCATAACTATTAAAATTATGTTGTAAATAGCTTATGATTAATAACTACAGTCACTTCAAACATTTTCTACTTCAATAGAAGCAGAAACAAATAATATAATTATCGATTGCAATAACAATATAAAATGACCGCAGGTTAACTAAATTGATTTAAAAATAATATAAATGAAATTGTTGATATTTTAACAGAACAAATAGCATATAAAATATAGAAGTGCAAAATTACAGAATTTATATACAAAAAGGAAAAAGTAATTGAAAGTTAGATATGAAAAGGAAGAAAATAGTTTCATTGTTATTTCATTGCAGCGCTGCAGTTTTCAGCAAATTTGTTTAGTATGCTCCAAACATATAAATTTCTGTCAGATCTCACGCCTGAGGTTTGAGCGTGATTGTAGTCCGCTTTTCTTTTTGGCAAGGTGCTTTCCCTGACGTCACATCTTCTACATCTTCAATACCTGGTTCGGCTTTTCTCTTTAGCAATTTTAATTTTAGCTCACTTTGTAGAGATGTGTGTGCTTTTTTTAAACATTTTCCTTCGTTAGCGCATTTACCAGAGGTCGCAACTTTAAAGTAATGCGGATTTATTTTTAAAATGATACAAAATCCTATGTGACAAAAACTTACATGAACGGTCGCTAGTATCTCTAAAGTACAAATATCTGATAGGCAGAGACCTACTAACGCCACAAACTTACGGAAAGTAGATAAAAGGGAGGGGGGCAAATAGCCGAGGACAGACGTTCAAAGGGCCCCCAGATCTAAAGTTATAAAAGGAAATTCATATCTAGTGTATCTCTCACATACACGCGCTCGCTGGAAGGATAAAGTATTCTTGAAAAGCTCATCACATTTTATAGAGTAAGAAAATGAACTGCATGTACATAATATGCTCTTTTACGTTTATATATATACGTAATTTTAAACCAATTACATAACACTACACGGAATTAAAAATATAAATTATATTAAATCTCGAAACAATAATTGGAATTATATTAGTATTAATATCTATCATAAAAATTAGTGAGTATTTCGTTTTAACCTGTTTACAAAAATAATGTGATAAATCTCAAAAATATTTAAGAACTAAAAAGAATTCCATTGCCTTTATATAAAAATAGGTTTTAATTCAATAAAATAATAGCTTAACTGAAAAATTAAAACACATATCAATAATCTGGAAAAAGCAAATAGGTAAATATATGGTTACTTTAATTGAGTTATTCTGAGATAAGAAAAATAGTTTATAAGATCAATTCACATTACCCAAATTTGTTAGTAAAAAAATAGCAAATATGTAAATAAATTGAATCTTATTTTTTTACATTTCACTACGCATTCTTTGTGGTATAATTTTCGGAATTTTCTTTCTATAGCTTACTGTAAATCAAACAAAAACGGGTAAAAAAGAAACAAGACTTCAGCAACGTTACGGAAGGGGAAGATGGAATATTCACGATGCAAACAACGCGAAAAATAAGCGAAATATTTATGTATTCCCGTCTGAGGTTTAATTTTTCTGAAGGAAAAAAAAACTTGAATAAAAAGGCGATCTTTTGTTTAGGTTAAGAAAAACTCTCTGGAATGGAATATATACGTAGAATGAGCAAACTCAATTCATTCAAATTAAATGCATAGCACAAGGAAATGGTAAATTCAAACAAAAGGAACAACCACCTCCCAGTTCCTGAGTCTTTAATCAAATAACTTTCCTTATTCTTAAATTCCTATGCATTATACATCAGCAGTGCTTGCAGAGCCGCCTTTGTTATTCGCCAACTGATGCTACCATTTACAATGGAAATTATAATACGCCGACGTACAGAAAAAAAAATGGTATCTCCTGCATAAGCAGAATAGAAACTTTCAAGCTCCAACCAGTATTAAACGGAATGAAATGTTTAAGAAACACAAGAAACGCACGATAAATATGCAGACACTCTTAAATATCCCCTCATGCAAATTTTGTTGATTATGTGAAAATTATACGCTTTTCATGAATCCTATTTCCACCCCAAGGGTTTCCTCTATCTTTGCTCACACAACAGGTAAACACCCAGAGCACAGAACAGTCATAAACCTACACAGAGTCACGTCAGCAGAGAGACAATAAAAAACATTTAATGGTTTCTAAGTAGAGAAAAATGCTAAAATATTTGAAGAATTTCAAGACAGGTAAGCATGGACATTTTACGGTAGTGAATATTTCTCTCTAAAGAGCTCTAAAATACGCAACATATTTTATGCTTCATTTGACTTTAAGAATTCATCTTGAATAATCTTCACAAATTTGTTATATAAATGATAGTGGTCGTAATGATGATAAAAAAGAAGAAAAATCCCGAATTCAGGTTTTTACAACTATAATTGCTTTATATGTCAAATATAGGGATTATATTCTTAAATTGATATCATTTAAATCTACGACAAATGTATATACCATCCCTAAAATAACTGCACATGTGATTTTACTACTGAATATGATTATAAATGTTAGCTAACAGTAATATAAATCGTAAAACATTCTTTAGATTCAAAACAGGAAGTTCCAATACGTGCATTTCTAATAAAAATCAATATTTTAATAATTAATTTTTCGATGAATCAATTAGTTGTAAAATTAGAAACATATCTTCTGAAAATTTAGAAAATGTAGTTATTACAAAATTTGATTATTTATTTATTTATTCTTTTTTTTTAATATAAGACTTTTATAGGAATTAGTAAACAAATGAAAGGAAAAATCACATCTTTTGCAATGAATAAGCTTAATTTATCTTCTGTTAGATTAAAGAAGAAGATAAGGTTTCGGTATGTTTGTTTATGAAAACAGCTATAATTCTTCTAGTTTTTCGTATTCCACATCGTATGATTAAATAAGAGATGCTACTAATTTTGAAATAGCCGATCTTTAGCTTATTTGCAAAATAGTTCAGTTACGATATTCACAACAGCCGATAATTGATTGCATGAGATGGACTAAATATCCTAAAATGGGATTCCCTCACCCGGATTAGCAATGAGTATTAGCTCCTTAAGAGACATTATCTATAGATTGAATCAAACATTGATTAAAGAATTTCTAATTCACTTTATAAATTTAACCAGGTAATCAGAGGATAGGATAGAAAAGGAAATTGTATTTAAAGAACTTTTCAAATATATATTTTTTTATTGTGTATCTATAAAAATTAAATTTCCAAAACATTTTTATAGTTTAAACTGCTTCACAACGTTTCCATCAGACATATTATAGAAAATATAAAAACGTTGCACCCATGTTACATCTGGTTAAATTAAATTAATTTTTATTGTTGTGTACACTTTATGTATGTTACTTTTAACTTCCGAAATGGGAGAACGTCGACACTCACGGGTGAATGTCAACATATACCGAATTACTCGGTGAAATACCGAATATTTTATTATAGTCTGATACGTTCGAACTGTTATGGTAGACAATTAGCGATATGTTCTTGTGGAGGTTGAAAGGAAAGGCCGATATACAAGGGGAAGTGATTCCTCTGAGCGAATTCAAGTCGCTGTTATCGACCGTGGTCGTATAGGTGTGTTGGCCATTGTTGTTGGAATTTAAGACTCGGACTTTTATAGCAAATTAATTAGTAAACAAAAACCTCAAGCAGCTTTATACCTGTAATCAGTCCATAATTTGTAAAGAAAAGCTACTTTCTTACTACAGATGAGTTGCTGAGACAAGCCGCTGCGGTGAGAAGTGGAGTGTAAGGCTTTACACGGTGTTGTTGCAAAAAGAAATGTTTCCAAATAAAAGCAATAGTAAAAACAAGGGTCTCTTTTCACAATTCAAATTGTCAAAACAATTTAAATTTTTGTAACAAATAACGCATCAAACACATAATTAAGTTTAATACTATAACTTTTTAGTTTAATAGTTTACTAGAGTTTTTAAAGTTTATCTAGCATAGATTTTTTTCAATTTTGGCATATATCCTCCATAATATGTTTTAATTTTGAAGAATGATGTAAAAATGTAACAAAAATATTTTTCACAATATTCATTATAAGAGCATAGTGGCTATCGACATAAATCGGTGATAGTCCGAATATATAAAAATATTATAAAGTATACGGTATCTCATCGACGTATTTGGTATATGTTGGTCTTTACCGGTGAGTGTTGATATTTACCAGATTTTGGTCACAATAACGTATATTTCTATATTCTATTATAAATTATTTTTATTCAATAGATATATTCTGTTTCATCCTGGGAAAATAATGTGATGGAACATCAAAAATATACTTCACTATATTACATAAACTCACTTACGCGCGATAAATACAATTTTATTTATTAATATTCATCATTTTTGTTGTTGTCAAATCAGCTGCCGAGCATTGAAATTTTAAATGAAAAAGTCAACACCGGAAAAATAATTTACTGCATTTCATGTTTCAAAGGGAAAACGATGTAGTTGTTTTTAATGCTATCAAAATTTTTATGATTTTCAATTTACTACTTTTTTAGACACTTATTTTAAAGATTAAGATTATCTTAAAGTAAAGTAAGAAACATTTCGCTACATTTTAAAATTTATTATCGCTTTCTGTGAAATGTTATTGTTTTTTTACTAAAATTACCTAACTTCATAAAATAAATCAATCATCATATTCTAAGGATTTCAAGGAACCTTATTAATCTTGGAAATATATTTTTATTATTCTTTCTTGTCCACTTACTAAATTCAATAAAGTGTCCCGGCCAGAATGAAGATTTTTATATCAAAATCCTATTCCTAAATTGAGAACACAAGATGTATTCGCATTTTTATCATCTGCAGAAAACAAATCACTGCTTTTTGTAGGAACAAAAGACAGAAAAAAACAGAGATTGATTTCCAATGACAACTTGTAAGATAATGGAATATATGATAATGTTAAAATTTTATTTGAATATTATTTGGAACTTTTTAAAAATTTATCTTCATGATGTGATTCATATTTTGGAGTTGAATATATAATTCACTTATCATAAATATCGTGCAACTTTTTTACAATTCTAATTTCTTTTTAACTAAGGTATACTAATCAAATACATAAGAGAAAATATTTCTTTTCCAAATAAAATAATACAGTTTCATTTCTTTTGAAATGAAATGGTTAAAATACAGAGTGAGTTCAATTGACGGAGAGTATTTTAAAAATTCCTATTTTCGGAACTAATCCACAAATAACAATGATTGATGAATGGATTTAAAGAGAAATATACCATTTTTTTAACTTACAAATGTCCGATGTGTGACCATCTAACTATACAGCCTATATCCAATCTGTAATCCAGATCATTCTAAAAATTTGTAAAATCACTTTCAATAGTTCTGATTGCTGCTCAGATACATTCTTTAAACTCTGGCAGTGTTTTTGGCATTAGTGGTAGTTACAAATTTACTGCATCAATGATTTCTTTTTGTGGAGCTATGTCAAAGATTAAGCACAAAACAAAATGCTACTATGTGTTTGGAACGAATGAAATTCCAGAAGGGACAGAAAGCCGTGTAACAAGAGGAACACACGTCGGACATCTGTAAGTCATGAAAATGGTATATTTACCTTTAAATTCCTGCATCACTTATTGTAATGATGGCTATAGTTAAGAAAATATGATTTTTTAAAATCTAGTTTACTATTTGTACTCATCCTGTATAATATTTTCCGTTTATCTTTCTTACTCATTCTTTTTATTAAAAAAATCAGTTTGTCAGTATTTTAGTAGTTCCTTCATTCAAAAATGCTAATTTACTTACCATTAATCTTATTGTTGAATATTCACTATTTGCATTAATTACGTATAGAGTTAATACCAATTGCATTAATAAATAATGTTCAAAGTTTTATTACATGTTTAATCTTATAATTATTTTTTAACTACCTAGACAAGATTTTTATTTGTTACTTATTTTTCTTACTAACTCTTGATGTTCACAAATTACGAAGATTTAGTTTCTAACTCACCCATAAATTCTCTAAGACTTGGAAATCATTATTTTAAGGTTTTGTTTCTCTAAAAAATAACGTTACAAGTTAAGCTTCCCATTAACGAACGGTTTGATGTATTTTCTTAACATTTAAATATATATTTAGATTGTGCTCCAGTGCATAGTTCCATGAAATAAAAACATATCCTACAACGTAATAAATTTAAAGGCACTAAGAAAACAAACCCATTTCTCGTAGAACCAGGAGTGGGTAGTCCACACTAAGTCTTATCTCAAAGGAGAAGGCTCTAGTCTTTGGGGCAGATATTGCTGCCCAGGGAATATCCTGGGTAGCTAGGATGAAGGTTAAAAAAGAAAAGCGCAACATTAGTGGGAAGGAGTTACTATACTCTGCAGTTAAATTGCTCAAAAACTCTGCTTTCAGGTTGGAGCCGCTAGCTTCAGATCATTGGGCGAAGTGCATGGCTGTTTGTATAGAACCCAATGCAAGTAATGGAATTGTAAAGTGGAAAATCTTTTTCTTTACAACTTCTAGATGTAGCATTAGAATCTTACGATCGTTATGTAGCAAATTCTTGCTTTATTCCTTACTCTATTTCCTTCTATCAATTTATAGAAATATTTGGAGTTCAGCCTTACAAGTCTTTAATTGAATGCATTTGGGTCTAAACAGGTTCGGGGAAAAAATGTTTTTCACCTCTTTTGATTTACCTTGATTGGTAGTAAGATTTAAGAAATTTAGCATAATTGTTTTTCTTTGTAAATATTATGGATGATATTTGACTGTAAAAAATGCATTGTTTATGTTGATATATTTGAAATTGCTTTTTATAGAATTCCTTGGTTTATGTATTACTGCTTTTTCTAAAATATTTTATATGTGGATAGGAATCAAAGTTAAGATATATTTTATTTTACACTGTGTTCTCAAAAACTGTAAATGCAATGATTAAACATTAGATTCAAAAAAGGATAATTTTGAAATTAAATTTAATCTTATGATCTTAGATTTTTCCTGAATGGTATATGGAATACAACTTGATTTGGGAAAAAGCATATATATTGTCAATTGCAAGTCCAATACAATAAATCTAAATCAGATGCTATATAAATTTCTCCTCTAGTCCTCATCACAAGGATTGCATTTGAAAGTATAATTTGAATCAAAGGATTATATATTCAAATTTCTCAAATATTATCATCATAGACAAGGCCAACCAGAGTGTTCTTCTGGCAACACGGAGTAGATGTCAGATAAATGAAGTTATTGATGGTTTAGCTATTAATAAAATTTCCTTCAATTCATCAAAAAATTCCCTTCTTATATAATTGATCAAAAAAAATTCCTTCTTATATAATTAATCATAAAAATTTCTTTCTTATATATAATAAGTACCAACATTTACTTAATAATACTATTACTTACTTACTTAATAATTACATTTTAATTTACTTAAGACGAAAATTAAAATTTAGCTAATTAATTAAAGATATAATAAATTAAATTAAAATAAAAAATAATCATTTAATATTACAGAGTTATTAGCAAGCATTAATTCTGATCTTTAGTCATTCTGACGGACTTCACTTCATATAAAATATGAATTAGAAAAAAAATCGATCTTCTTTTCACTATTTCGAATAATGAACACTTATTATAAACACTTTTTACTCAAAAGTATCTTCATATCTGTAACACTTGTTCTAATATTATCAGTAACACTTGTTCTAAACTTTGTTATATCATGTGCGGTTATGAAGTTTCTCTTTGTTAGAAATCCTAATTAATGTTTCAACTGACCTGTTTATAAATGATACTTAAGTAGTTTGAAAGACAATGTAAATATGAGCAAAAGCAATACACGTTTCAACTTTCTTCGATATCGTATTATGTTTGGATTTCTTGAATATCAGCGATCAAGTCTTCGGGTAACGAAAGTTGAGTCAAAATACTTTATGCAAACAGCAAACCAATAATAAAACAGTACAACGCAAACAAATAATAGCCCAAAAAATGAGTTCATCGCAAAATGTATCTATCCACAACTGAATATTGTTTTTTTTTTAAATCACTGCTTTAATAGTAAATAAAAGTAATACAAAAAGAATTTATATTATTTCCAAATTTTAAAAGAAAATGGTTTTTAAGTGCCCAAGAGCACGAGCATTGCACCATTAATGAGTGAAATGTTGTCTTATCCGAAGGTTAAATTCCTCCAGCATGCCGATAGAAGATCCTGAAGGTTAAGACATTTTAAGGGTAAAGTGAAGGGGGGTGGGTGGACGTTTCGCATCTCCACAAAAACCAGCTAATCTATGAGGATTAAGAGTTACTCCGTTATTATTCAATTTCAAAGGTTTAAATAACCTGTGGAATTCAGCTTTTATGTATGAGGTATTTTAGAGATTAAATGTGAAGTTGTGATCGCACATTTGGTACATCCATGTCGTCCAAGAGAACTAAAAGTAGTCATTTCATTATTCTCGTTTTACACTCATTCTAAGCGGTTTAAAGAGTTTGCGGAATTCACTCCCACACACACCCTGCGTAATTCAGGGTGTGTGGGGGGGAGTTCAACATATACTTGCATTGTAGAATGTTTCAAACATTTATTATGTATTACTATTCAAAGAATTTATTTTGAAGTATAATTAGCAAAGCAACTAAATGACACTAAGTTTTACATACAGTTAGGATGTTTGCTTGCTATTTAAAATGGTTTAAAAGAGTAAGTTATGTTTTATCAATGAACCTATTGAAAGTTGTCAAATGTGAGGAACCAAATATTGCTAGAAAAAATTATGATATTTGTAAATTATAAGTATTTTTTTT
>JAPMOQ010048382.1:6748318-6784611 GCA_026543055.1 Argiope trifasciata
GTGTGTGTGTGTGTGTGTGTGTGTGTGTGTGTGTGTGTGTGTGTGTGTGTGTGTGTGTGTGTGTGTGTGTGTGTGTGTGTGTGTGTGTGTGTGTTTGCAGAACTTTAGATTATTTTAAAGGTAATATAAATCTTAAAAAAAACTACAGTTATGTTTAAATAATAGTTCAAATATTAACAAACAATCTTCTTGAATATTTTTTTCCTTTAAATTCAGATTGCAGTTTAAATGCATCTCAATATCTCTCTTTTTGAAGTCGAGGAATCAAAAATAATCTGAATGTATCTCCCATTATCTGCCTTAAATTGGTTACATTGTTTTCACATAAATGGGAAACAGTTAAATGTTTACAGGATAAGTCAATTACCAATTATAGATAATCAGAATGTAATCATTTAACTTATCTGTATCTGTCTGCAGCTGCAGAGCATTCTTACCAGTGGAACACATGAATAGCATTGCCTAACTACAGATCATAAGCCGAATTTGCTTCCATGTTAGTCTCAGGAATCATCTGCTAATTTAAATTAATAATGGCATAATCTCGTTTGAATTCCAACTGATACTGATAGGCGAGGCAACTGATCAGCTCTAATCTGAGGACAGGCGCATCCAGGAAAGCTTTGATATATATCCACTCTTAATCAAATGCGTTTCACAGTACAACAAGAGTGTTAGATATTCTGGAAGTTAATCGGCATTTTTTGACATGTATAAGTAATTCTGCTCCAGTAATTTCTATGACGACACATTTCATGATGAAAGGAAAATATTGAAATTAATTTTGCTTACAGTCATTATGTTACATCTAGAATTGACTAGCATGGAGAAGATAATATATGCAAGATACATAATTTGCAATATTTTATCAAACTGAAGGTTTATCAATGTTGATTATCAGGTCCAATCTGTAAGCCACGTGCTAAAGTAAAGGCGCAGCCCTTTTGACAGGGTGAACTTCATTCATGCATTTCATTAACTCATCCACAGATCGTAATTTAGACTTGAATCAGATGGCGATCACCTCTGAACCAGCATCCCCAGTGGTATTACTCTTGACAAGTAAAACATTGTGACACTCAAAGATTTATACGTGTACCATCCACCAGCACACACGCATCCCATGGGCTCGAACTCTCAACCAATGGGATGCGACTCCAGTGCCCTACTAATCAGGTTATCCAGACGCACATTTCGAAATGCAAGTAACTTTTGTCACTTTTTATGCATTAGTATTTCTATTCTTGTATTTTTTTCAAAAACATTTTTTTTTCCATTCAATTTCCACGCAGCTGACCAAGAATTTCAAATATTCTAGGTGTAGATGTTTAGATATATAATTATTAATAATAATTTCCGAGTATATTTATTAAAACTATTTTTAAGGAAATATTTAATTCTTAAATACTATTTTAGAGATGCCTCCCGGATTCACTGCATAGTAATAAAAAGGTGGCTTCAGAAAACAGCCTATCAAATGTATTTTTATAAAGTAAACTTCTTGACATAGCGATATATGCCTGCAAAATTGAATTGGGAAATGTTATTTTTATTTTTAATAATGATAGTATATATGTATTTTAAATATATAGACACAATCTTTAAAGTAAAATGATTCAAGATATAATTGATTTATGCCAAAACATGAAAATATATTTTAAGTATCAAACTGTTTTTAAAAAATCTGTTGCTGAAAATACTACGTTTTCAAATACGTAACGTTCTGTAAAAGATTTAAATGATGATTAAATGAAAGATCACTAGTAAAATTTGTTATCATGTTTTTTGAGCAATGACACAGGTGTTAAAAAATAGCTTTTGACTTCTCTAGGTTCTAAAGAAAGAATAAAAAGAAAAATTAAAATAAAATTAATAAATATTTCTGGAAGTGCAAATTAAAATTTCAATCCTTGCCTGTTCTTTCATTGAGAGTTATGATACTTTGGTCTCAAAAGCAATTTTTCCTCTAAAATATATATTTACATAAAGAATAATATACAAGATCCTATTTAAAATTTAAAAATTTTGGATAAACACAATCATTTCGAAACCAGCTATCTACAGCTTAACAATGAAACAGTATAAAATTAAGATATTTCCTAAAAATTAGCAAACCTACAAAAACATGATTGTTTAAAAAGATATGAGAAAATTTTCATTTTATGTAAGAATCACAAAGATTTATAAATTGTTAGAATAGGATATTCTATAAATAAATTTCTAAAGCATAATAAGTTTATGAAAAATCTCAGATTATATCGTTGTAAGAAATTAAATTATTTTTGGAGCAAAAATTTACATGCATGCTAAAAATAATTCTAATAAATTTCCTCTTTCATCATAAATTCAAGAATATTTTGTTACTATCTGCTTAATACTTAGTTCACATTTCAAATTTCATTTCATTTTGCATTATTCATATATCATTTAATAACTAAATATTAGTATTTTTAAAAACTGATATCAGTAATTGTTTTAAAATATAAACATATATTTCATTATAAAAAGACAAAAGCATTGGAGAATGCGCAATAACACCTGACCATAGTCTTTCGTGATAAAAAAAAAATATGAAAAAGCAGTAGGAAGAGAATAAAGTTGAGCTGTTTCACGCAGCACTGACTGGAAAACTCAATTACCAAAACCATTTTGGCTTCAAACACATGGACAGCTAGAGATGCAATAATTAAGAAACCCTGAAAATAATAGTTTCACAGTTTATACTAATTACATGAAATTCGATATCATAAATTATATCTGAGCCATCCGTAATTAACAAAAAGCATTCATATAAAATATTTAAGAGATTTCTCTTTTAAAGACATTCCTTTCTCTTTTTGAATGGAATTGGTTTGTAGGTAATCACAAAAGCGTAAATAAAACGCACTTAATATGGATGGCTAAATGACTTCTAGAAGAAGAGTATTGTTTTAAATAAGAACATGGGACCATCATACAACTCCATTGGAACAAGAGAAAATGCAGTTTCGGAGCGTGCTGTGTTGAATTCCAATGTTAATGCTAAAAATACATATTGGCTTCATTCCAAAGTGCTCTATTTTATCGATGGTTTCGAATCTTCTCTAGCCAGATAACAGTGAGCACGTATCCTTCAACTGTTCGCATGACTGATTTGAAAAGCACATTACATAAGCATGGGTGACGGAACAAACACAAACTTCGAATAGTTCCTTCATTGATATATGTTACAGAGGAGTGGATTGAATTCATTTTATAAGCATCTTCATTTTCATAAAATCCAACTTCATTTGTCACCATGCAAGTAATGCTATTATACTTATGAATCTTTTCAATTGTCTTATAATCTTTTTATATAACTTCTGAAGCATAAACTGTCAGTTGTTCATTATGTATTAAAGATAGTTAATTAAAATGATTTATCAAACTCTTATCTATAATATTAACTCTATATGAGAGAATGAATAGTTTTTAATTAAAATTCTTTTCTAGCTCCCTTTACATTTCTAAGGTATTAAAAGTATCATTAAAATCCTGTTGACATTTACGAAAGATGACCATTTTTTCTAATGGTATTAAAAAGAACACAGACAGCCAAAGATATCATCAATATCTCATGCAGAAATTAAGTTACTTAATTATTAATTACACACATTAATTGATTAAAAATGATTGATTTTTTAAAATGCAAAAAGGAAATTAATAAACGCACTATAAAATAAAGCAATAAATAAAGGATTAAAATCCTGTTTTGTAAAAATTACGCACACACACACAGATATATACATAATTTATTTTCCTAAAACTCTCTTTATAAAATTAGTTTTCAAATTATAATAAAGTTTTTTTTCTTTTTATTTCAAGTTTTATGTGTAAAAATTTTTATTCATATAATGACTGTATTTTCATTATTAATATTCTAGATTTATTACATAAAAATATACATTCATTTCCTTGATTAAAAATAATTTTTTTAATTGATAATTATTTTTCCTTTGAATTTTAAACTGCTCTTTCCTAAAAAGTTTAAGTCTTACTAAAAATCGGAATTTTAATAATCCCTATCAAACTTCTAATGATTTTTATTCATTTCAATGATTACAATAAATTAACTGGTAACATATATAAAATATTTAACAACTCATGAAAGCAATTTTTAATTTTGTTATAGTTAAATAAATTAATTTCATCAAGAAGATATTTCAATTAAATAATTTAAGAGCTTTTCAAGTATCAAGATCATTTCATCATTGTATCAAGACATTTCAAAATAATTATATAAATGAATATAAATAATTTAGGCATATGATTCAAGTATATTTAATTAGATGAATCGGAGAAGAATTATCTAGAAATCATAAATTAAATTTTCTTCAAATAATTGTAAAAAATCAGAATTTCTGACTTTTTTAAAATTATCTCTCAAATCCGTTATCAATCGGCAGTACAACTGTCCCCTATCCTATTCACGATTAGATGCATTTCCGGCAGATGCCCACAACCTATTAACGCTACCATTGCTAAACATCGCCAGCTTTTGAGATGGTGAATCTCCTTCGCCGATTGTTTGCATCTGGTCATTAGATCACACGTCATGTTCATGGACCCGTCGTTTCTTCAAAGGAAAGTTGTCCAACAGCTGAATTCTTGGTGGTCCCTTTGTGATGGAATCACTGACGGTGTTCCAGAACGGAATAGTTACAACTCTTCATTGATGGAGAGTCCGACGCCACGTAAGACAGAGGCGACAATTGAAGGAAATTTCTGCTGAATGATTCGCCGATGGAAAGCTGACTTGGACAAATGGAATTTAAGGACGTAGACTTCGGATAGCAGAAAAGTTTCGGTGAGCTTGGTAGAGAGAGAGATAACTCTGGATTTTTCGAACTCCTGTGATTTCAACACTCCTCCTGGTAGCGGTTATGACTGACACCATGCTAGCATCTTGCGGTGTTTTTCTAGGAATGAATGGAGAATTCTTTCCCTGGACTGTTTTCAAGATAGACCTTCAACCTACAACTGTGGTGTAAATAGTGAATATTTAGCCTAGATTAGAGCATATTGTTCTTCTACAAAATTATAAGACTGTAAATAAAGAATTGATCTGGAATTCCACTATCTCATTTGATCGGTAACAATCAAGTCATTACAGCAATATTAAAAAGATCCAATTAAAAAAATAAGTAATAAACACAGGATATGTGGTAATGTATTTAGAGTTTAAATAATTGGAAATTGGAATTTTATCAACACGGGACTCATCAAGTATATTATTTTTATATCCGTTTCATAGTCTGTTATATTAGGCATTTATTATTCACAATCAGATTTTAAATTCGTTTTATATTAAATTACATTTTATATTTCGTATTTTTATATTTTCTTACTAGCATGCGAGTAAATTTGAATTCTTCTTGTGCCTTTGTATTATATCAGCATATTTTTGAAACTTTATAGTTGATATATATACTTGAATTTAGCAAATTAAAATCATGATTCTAATTAAAACGGTATTAAAATTATTTAAATAAAATTTAAATTTCAGAATTAGCAGAATAGAATAACATGTATTACGAGAAATAAGTGTATTGAATTATTTAGAATATTTCTATTTACATTTTGGCACCAGTTATTCCTTAATTTTCTGTAAAACATTTGTTTTTAATTTTATTTATATTAATAAAAATATTAAATTTGGCATTTAAATTAAAAAGGGGGATTCTATGTTGTCTTAAATTTTGGTAAAAAATTGTTTTAAGCCTTTAATGCCATAGCAAACTTTTATTCACTTTCCCCCTATTCCCAACCGCCATATATGAAATTAAATCTTTTATCAAACACCGATAATGTTAAAGTTCAACAAAATTCTATCTTAATCTTTATAAAGTAGCAGGGTCACAGTAAAATAATCCCAATCTAGAGACAGTTTATATAAAAATAATAATTACCGGCCAGCTTTATATAATCTCTTTTCATCGTATTCCCCTTGGATATTCGTGATTAGATTTCATATTCGGACATAAAAAGTATCAGACACCAGACACAATAGATTTGATTTAAAAAAAATATTTTTTACATTGTATTAAAATTTAGGCAGAAAACGATACATAGTTTATCAAAATATTTTTTAATTCTGGTATTCAAAACAGTTTTAGAGCTTACGTTTGTAAGAAATGGGAATTTTGATGCACCGGAACAATTTGTAATAGTTTGTTTCAAAACAAATTTAGAAATATTCTGCAACTTAGATTATTCTTCAGACCTAAAATATGGAATAGTTTTTATTTTTCTTTTAAATACAAAGAATGTAAGTATTTGTATCGGAAACATGACACATATTTCTCAATGAAACAGAAATTACAGACATTTTAAATTTAAATTTAAATATTTTGAAATCAAAAAACTAGTATCATTATCATATATCTGAATGAAATTAATTAAAATCATTGATCCCCGCAACAAATATTTGCTCCTTAATTCAGAATTGAAATTTACTTGTTAAGAATAAAAATACGCCTGATTTACTAAATACATACTACCTAATATGTGTACAGTTTAGCAGTATGGAATGCATTCGAATTATTTTTACAATGTAAGTATAATTCTGCAGTATGAGACGTGTCTGAATTTCTAAATTAAATTAAAAGTATTGGATAAATATCAATCTTTAATATAATACTTTAATGTAAATTATCTTTAAATACATCGAGAAAATAAATCTTTAATAATTCGTACTGCATGTAAAATGAATCAAAACTTTTCTTCACAAAAATAAGAATTCAAAGAAATTTCAACAGTCAAATAATGAATTAAGTAAGTGGTAATATTTCATTGTGAATTTTTGTATAGGCTCACATTATATTGTGATTTTTACTTATAATATTTTAAATACTATGAAAAATTGAATAAACTATAAGAATTTTATATTATTTAATCAGCCCTAGAAATTTATATTCTGCAATAATGGAAAGAAATAATGTGTTAATTCTTCTATAACCTATTATCAATGTGTACACACTATGCTCATGGACAAACCTAAATGAATTCGTTGTGCAGTCTGGTGTCAAATTTTTATGCAAAAAGCCATAAATACACAAATTTCATATTCACACACACACACACACATGCCAATCAATACAGATAAATTTTTGTCGAATTCTAGTATATTTAAAAAGTGGAGCGTTTAATAAATTCAAGGTTGAATTTTCCGACAAACGTAAAGTTTCTTTTCGTTTGTCAGACACTGGAAACGAAAGAAAAGTATACGTATAAAATAATCTTTCTGAAGTTACATTTATATGATTGAATATGAAATTTGCATTCTTTTGAACCTCCATCTCTTTTGAAGAATGGGAAAATAAGACCTTACTTTTCCAAATCATGTGAAGATATACACTTTCGAGGATTGTTTGCTTTATTTATTCTTATCTTCCTCTATTTGCACCCAAAATGGGAGAATGATTTAAATGCACCAAAGAATTATTGAATCTAAATGAGAAAATGTAAATAATTTTACTTGAAAGCAAAACTCGATTTATCTGTGACATCGTGTTTAACTAAGAAATATTTTCTGGTTCAATAGAAGCGCCATTATGAAAAAAATTAGAAGAATTATTATTTAATGAAAGTAGTGACTTGGAAGTAAAATTTTTAGCAAGATTGAAATAAATTTGGGCAATTTTTAATTAAAATTAGTAATATTGTACAATGAAAAAAATTATTAAAAAAGTAAAATTTTGGACAGTGAATTCTCGGGAAACTTTCAATGAAGAAAAATCTAAACTATAATTTTCTAAATAAATTCTGACATTTATCATTGACTAATTGTAATGCATCCCATATATACATTCATGTATTATTGTCTTAACCTTGTAAATTTATCTTTACTAATTTATGAACTTTTTCTGATTTTGTAAAGGTTATTAATTATAATAAATCTGACTGCAAATTCAAAAATATAAATATTTTTATAATCTTTACAATTCAAAATAGCATAAAAATCAAATAAAATCCTATTATTTATAATTTGACTGCAGCATTTAAATACGGTGTAATCTTAAAGTCCCTTTTTTAACATGTAATTATAAAGTGCTTAATTGTTTTGACAACTTTTTTTAAAATTATATACGATAAAGATTTACTAAGTGTACGCAATACAGATTAAAGCTATTTCAGCATTCACTCAAAAAATATTCAGCAATTATTAAATATTGATAATTATTACCGGGTTTATTAATTAATAGAATAATATTGGACTGAAAATACATATGCTATGAAAAATTCCTGAAATTCTTATTTTTATACCTAAGAAATAAAAAATAGCAATTATAAAGAAATTTTCGTAAGCTTTCGATTTATTTTGAAGTCTTATATCAATTCTAAATTTTAAACACAATTTAGAGGACTTTTGGATTTGCGAAACCACGTTCCATGTTCTTGAGGCAAAATGTTTCTCTGAACATTCTTGGCCGATGCACATTTTTTAACCCTACAAAATACAATTTCACAAAGAATTAATCATATGCTTCTTTTTATTCTCCTTCTTTTGGAAACACATTTTAAGCCGAAACAAAGCCCAGGGCCTCAGACCTGAATATAAAACACTAGGGAACGAAACGAGAAAATTGAAGAAAAAAAAAGAGGCTAAAAAGAAGAAGCGTATGTGTCATGTGTAAGAATGAGAAACATTGCATAAGAATAAGCCCTGTGGGCGTATCAAAGTCAAAAGAAAAAGTGCCTTGTGCACGTGGAGATTGATTGATGTGCTTAAAATAAAACCTTTCTCTTTCTTCGAGACAATTGGAAAACGTAGGTGCGAGAGGCTTTTGTTTTTCGGCTCTAGGCGATAAGTGACGGCATCTCGAAGGCGTCAAAAGTGTCAGCTCTTTATTTTAACCCTCGAATATTTTGGCTTCTTTATTCTGTATCTCTCTTCTGTTTCTTGGAACAGATGGATAAAGTGGCTGAGGCAGGTGAGAAAGAGATATACTGCGAAACATGATGGTTTAAAAGCTTTGCGTAATACCTCGATTCACAGCAATGGCGAATTCATAGCCTTTAGAGAATATCGAAACGTATTTGTCTCATGGGTTGCTATTGAAACTGGAAAGAAATGACTACATTGCTTCATCACTGAAATACATCTCAAATGTTCTCGCATTAGTTTTGATAAATAAAAGATAATGGTATTTTCTTTTCCTATTATTCTCTCCGTTTCGGACATCTGTTTGAAAATTCTAACTCAAGAATTGTCACTTGTTAATATTTTCCTTCAAATTCTAAAAGTGGTTCCTACATAATGCATATATAAAAATGAATTTAAATTTGTACCTTAAAGGAATTTTTTTTAATGAGACGAATTATATTAGAGATAAATCTCAAAAAATGAGCGATGCATCAACGATTAAATGATTTTATGCGACGAATATTTTGACTTCTTTATTTCATATATCTCTTCTGATTCATGGAACCAATGGATAAAGTGGCTATGGTAGATGAGAAAGAGATATACTGCGAAACATGATAGTTAAAAAGCTTTGCGTAATAACTCGACTCACAGCAATGGCAAAACCGCAGCCTTTAGAGAATGTAGAGACATATTTGTCCCATAGGTTGCTTTGAAACTCGAAAGAAATAGTTGTATTGTTTCATCTTAACTGTTCTCGCATTGGCTTTGACAAATAAAAGATAATGCTTTTTTCCTTCTATTCTCTCCATTCCAGACATCTGTTTCGAAATTATAAGACAAGGACTGTCCTTTTCATTTATTGTAAATACATTTCTCGAAATTTTAACAAGAGTCCTGCATAATGCACATGTAAAAATGAATATAAATTGATACTACAGAAGAAATGTCTTTAAATATTACAAATCATAGTCGTGATAAACTTCAGAAATTTGAGCAACATTTAGATGACAAAGATGTCCAAATCTGTATCTTATATTTTTTACCTTCGAAAAATAATTAAAAAAGCAACTGAGCTTAAAAAATTGAACACATGCAAACAGTGAATATTTTGTATGCAGTTCTAAGCTCATTACCGCCTATATTTCCTCGTCTTTTGCCAACATTCAGTCAGCTTAGCACTGATGGCTGCGAAAACAATATATCCCTGCTTCTCGAATACGTTTAAAAGGCAAAGTTAATTTTTCACGCAATATGAGTCAGCAGCTTAGAGATTTTCAATACGCCATCAGCTTTTGAATTTCTAAAAAAATAACAAAACTACTAATGAAAAAAAGTAGAAAATGGTCATCTAATTGAAAAAAATAATTCAGTTATATTAAATTATGTTTTAATAATTTTCAAGAAAATTTTTTGTATAGAAATAAGTGGGGTTATTAAATTTAATATTCTTGTATATTATTCTGTCCTCAATGAAGTTATATTCTTCCTTTATCTTAAATTTAACAATTTATGAAAAGAATTAAAATTATATTATTCTCTAAAAATAATCAACATAATCAGTTATTATCAAGTTAAAATTCCATTTTAATTTAATGGATTAAAATTGGAAATTAATATTCTGACATCAGAAAAAATCTATAATTATTTTCAAAGTAAATAATATTTATCAGAAAATAAGTTAGTTAATAAAGAAGTGATTGATGTAAAATTTATTTTGATATAAAAGCTTCTGAGTTTTATTTTATTTGCTTTGAGTTTATCTAAATATAGCTTTTTAGTACGTAAAAGTTACTCTTAATAGATTAGTATTTTAATTTTATTTCACCACTGCTTTGTTATAAATTATTATTAACACAGGAATTGTTCTTTTCGTTTATTGAAAATACTTTTCTGCTTTGTTATACATTATTATTTTATACCACTGCTTTGTTACTAATTATTATCTCATTTTAATCATAAAAGAATAGACTTAATTTCAACCATTGCTTTAGAATGTTATTTAAAATAATCTTCTAATTGTCTGAAAAATTACATGTTAAAGCTTAATCATTTAATAGTTAAGAGCTTAAATTGAAAAAGAATACCTATCATAAAATATAACAACGTCGCAAAGGATTAAAAAATTTATTGCGATTGTAAAAAAAAATAGAGCTTTTTGTTTGATAATTCTGGTGTAAAGAAAAAACATTCATATAAAAAATAGGCAATAGATTTAACAAAAAAATAAATTTGAATTAAAAATTTTGATTTTGAAATTATTTTTTTATTCGTGAAATAGAAATTTTGGCAATTTATTTTGAACATTTTTCTCATCCTAAAAGTATAGAATTCGATCATAAAATTGGAATAATTATGAAGAAAATTCAAAACTATCGAAGGAGAAGAAATAGTAGCGTTAGATCAAAAATTAATTAGAATTATGTAAAAATTGTCTGAATTAAAATAGATTCAGAGAAATTTTAATAGTATTAGAGCTACTATTTATTATTTATCTTAAGATTTTAGAGTTATTATCTGTTATATTCGAAATATAAATTGTTTTGTTCTGTAGAATTCCTATTTTTTTTAAATAGTAATGAAATAGTTAACTAAATAGTAATGATTTAATTTGAAGAAGAGTAAAGATTTTGAGAGGATCAATTATAATCTTTAGTCGGAAGGCTTCAGTTTCAAAATAAGTTTTCCGTTATGCTGAATTCATAATTAGGATAGAAAGAATGACAAAATCAGCTGTAGTTTTCTGGTATGTAACTATAGAAAATTCAGAACAGTTATTATCAAGACTCAGTCACTCAGTTATAATGTTTGTATATCCATTAATGTATAATCTATTGTTAAAAATATCATAATTTTTTTAGCTATTATAAAACCACGTTCTTTTATATAAACTCATCTTATCTTTCAAACATACACCATTTCCTAAATCGTTTTCTGACACATTTCATTTCATACTGCTCAAAATTCTTTTTTCGCATATTTGAATCCAACTTTTTCGAAAAAGGGCAAGATTGTTGCTAACTTTTTTTCATCTATCAAAAACTGATTAATACTCTTTTCAAAGATATAACGTTTCTATTATAATTTAAAGCTTTCTTTAGCTTCAACATGAGGAAATGCAAATGTCATAAAATTGGCCTTAATATTGAAGCTTAATATTGGAGCTCATTATCTAATTTTTAATCTGAAGTAATAGAAGAATACGAAATAAATTGCTTCTGAAAAGATTCTATTATCAGATGCAATATATTGGTCTTTTCACTTAAATTGAAATATTATTCAATAAAATTATCCTAGGTACATATTCGAATACAAAATAATTTATCACTTAATTAAATTTTTCATGATAATTTATTTCATTACTGAGTATATTAAAAGTTAACATTGAATTAAAAACAATATTCCTCAGTAGCGTTTATATAAAAATTAAAATATCATACTCAATTCTAAATCGATACTAATTTCTGGAAATTAATTAATCCTTTTGCATACAAAAAAAATCGTAATTAAATTACAAGCGATAAACAAAATTTAAATCAAGGAATAATTATATTCACAGAAATATTCCAATATTAGAATTTTAGGAAACACAAAGGCTTTCAATGTCTCCATGCTATCAAATGATCGTTTAAGGCAACGTCGTCAAGTTAGTGTAATTAGCTGATTGGCTAAATGTTGCTTTGAAATTTCTGAAAGTTGTTTCTTGGCACTATAACCTAGAGTTTGGAAATTAAGAATTTTCACTAGAAGGATTTCTCTCTCTCGTTCACTTGAATGTGCTGTAAAGATGCCTTCATATTTTAATTTTGGAGCACTTTTGCTCAATTTTTTGTTTACTTTCTCGGTTATCTAATAACTAAAAATGAAATTATCCATATTAATACAGACATACACAATCTGTAAACATATAATCGCCGTCTGAAAAACTGCATAGTAAAAAAAATTATGTTTAAAGTAATAACTGTAACTGAAGAATATGGATCTAATTACAGCCAGCAAGAAAGAGAAATATAAAGTGTAACATAAACACGTAGTAATCCATTATCCTTTATAATCATAATAACAGTATATTAATGAAATTCTGATGTAAACTTTTAAAGTAATGTAATGAAGCTATTATAATTTTTTTTTCAATCCATACTAATTCTACCTAACTTCTCTTTCTTTTCGAAAAATATCATAAGGGAGAGTAATTCTGATACAATTTCAATGAATCATTTAAAATAATTAAAAAGATTGGAAATTTAATTAAAATTGGTTATATTAAGGTTCTGCTTGAAACAAGACAGTAATTTTGTGAGAGATCTTTAATTATTCTGAACTGCAATCAGACAACGAAGCCCAAGGCTGATATTGTTCCACCCACTCCTTGCATTCGTGCTCACCAGTTGACATGCCTTTATACCAAATGGACTGGCATGTATCTTGTAATTTCGTCGGCCATGCCTTCGGTGGAGCAATGTTTTGAACCTGGTGAAAATGCTGCCCCGAAATCAAAGCCTTCCCAAAACAGCATGCCCCTTCCCACCTGCTGAACGAAGAAAAAGAATAGTTCTTCTGTTTATTTGTGTTCTTTAGGGCTGAAAACTAAACAAATAATACATCTAATATATGCACAAATATAGTCAAAAAGTAGACTTAATTTTAGAAATTTAAGTAACTGTAGAGATTTAGATACAATGGAATTGATGCAAAAGATAAATAGTTTTAGGATACAATGTATTTTGTGTTATGATGTGCACTGAGATTTTAGATAATTAAATACCACCCGGTGAGATTTGAGAAATATGTTGATAAAAAAATAATAGGCGACTTCAAGAAAATGGATAGTATATAATTTATTATTATGATCCTGTAATAACCACCTTTCAGCCTCCATAATAATGCAAAATAATGCATTTATTTTATGCTTCATAATGCAAATTCATTCTATACTCTATTATACTTTTGCTTCCTGCATCCCTCCTTTGCCTTTTTATCAAAAACTAATAGCCCATTTATTTCACATAAATGAGCATTAAATTGTTCAGAAGAAAATAAGATTAACTAAAAAATTAGAAACCAAAATCAATTATTGGGTCAAAATCAGACTACTTATTTCAATACATTTCAGCTACTAACGATACAATGCGATTTTCTGTTTAAATGTATAATCGATAAAGGCCAATTACTGATTAAGGAGTTGCAAACAAACTAAAATAATTATTGCATTTCAAAATTATTAAATTCATTCTGAATTTACTCTTCACGAGAGCACTTATATCATTTATTTACACTTCAATAAATATAAGCAAATGTTTACTTATCCGATTTATATAGATATAGGCTACTTTGCAAATAAAATCATCGAGTGATTAAAATAACCAGGAAAGTTCAGTAAATTCTCCCAAGGAGACGTTTAAGTCAACAGGCTTTAGAGAACAATGAACCAATTGTTGGGAAACGTGCAAATTTAATAAGTCAAATTGATCTCATCAACCAATAAAGATCTTGAAATCGGAATTATATCTGTGTTTTCCTTTCACCAAATAAAGGAAAGTTTGCCTTTCTAAATGATGCAGCTGTATCGAAACTCTGAATTAATGGTTGGAACGTGTCTTGTGAAACCAAATCTGGAAAAATTCTCTCTATATAATTCGAAAGCTCGTTTAAAAGTCAAAATTTTCCGTAATTATTACTTTCCTTAATTTTGTAGGTTTTCAGACGCTCATTAAGACTGAAACGGAGGGGGCAAAATTTTCGTATTTTTGATCTCATTATCTCTTGAGGGGGGTAAAGAGAAAGCTTATTTCTTTAGTGAAAACTCTTTCGGCTCTATTAAAAGTTATTTTCAGCCCTCTGGTTAAATGCTTCGATGATAATAACTTGAAATAAGCAGAAAAATAAAGTTTTAATAGCGCTCTGCTTCATCTGCACTTCTCCAATGGGATGGATTGTCTCGTTAACTTTTTACCTGCTGGTTAACGACCACTGGAAAATTAAGGTCTCTCTCTTAGAAATAAAGATAATTTTGCAATTACAACGTGCATAACCGCGAATTAAAGTGTTGCTAATTTAAAAAAAAAATGTATCGGATACTTTATCAGAAAGAATAAGATACGAAAAGAATATGTGTAATGGAATTTATTTTTAACAGCTTTAATTTTCTACTCTCTTTTATTTAATTTCACTTGCTTTAGCATGTAAAAAGGAAAATTTTGTTATCTTCTTTACATTAACTTAATCACTAAGACTATACCTAGAAGTTATATGTCCCTGATAAAATTATAACGTATTAATATTTTCAGAACTTAATTATTAGTTAATAGACTAAATTTTATTTAATTCTATTTGAAATTAGGAACTTCATCTGAGAATTGCATTACCAAAAGATATGAAAATTATCTTATATGAATAAAAATACATCATTAATCATGGAAAGATTAAAAGGAAAAATAATTATGTGCTTGTATAAAATAATATTTCATTTGTTTTGATAGTAAGGTTTTTGTCCAATATATCAAAGGCAAACCAGAATGCACATCATAAACATTGTGACACATTATAAGCACTATGTAATGTATCTTGCTATAAATTTCAATGAATACTTTTAAGTGAAGTCATAAGCCTTTTTAAATGAATAATATTTAGATAAATAATAAATAAGATTTATTTAAATTCTCTCAAAGGTGCTTTGTTTTATGACTTGGCCATGATACCTATAATATTTCTTTAAAAACAATAATAATTTCTTTAAAAAACTCTACATTTCAATACATTATATAAATTGCATTTTTACACAATTTTTAAAGGTTATTATTTATTAGAACTCGAAATTAAATAGTCTTAAAAGTTAAAAATAACATACTTTACATAAAAAATAACATAATTTACTAAATAATTCATTTAATAAATTAATAATAGATGTTTGTAACAAAGTAAAGGTAAGATTTTCACATCAGTTTTATGATTTCTGTGATATCCAAAATTATAATTTTGTTCCCGCCAATCATAGAATTTTTCAACATAAAGGCTCCAAAGAAATATAACATTTTGATTTCTGATTTCTAAATACAATTGTATCTTTCGACTATCCAAAAGGTTATTCTTTAGTATAGCGCGAATGTTACATAGAGTGAGATAAAGCGAAATCAATTAGTTGATACGTATGCCGATTGATTGTTATCGCTAATAGGTTTATTTGAAAAGGAATGGCATTTTTATTGAACTGAAAGATCCTTATCTTTCACCATGATATCTCAAAAATTCCCAAAACATGCTAATTTTATTTGAAAATATTATTCATGGTGAAATAAACATGTACTGTAGTATTTTATTTACAGCCGATAGAAGCATGTTATAATTCGTTTATTATTATTAGGGTGGATATCTAAGGTTATATAAAAGATATACTGGTTAATGTTTGATTTGGAAAAGTAATTACTGTAAAATACAACGATATATACTTTTATTTCATATTTTAAATACGGCTTATGAGTGTCATACATAGGTAACAGCAAAAGAAACTGGCGCAAAACAAATTCATTTGTTTATGTGATAACTGTGTTATTTGAAACAAGTATTTGTCATGTTGCTTTCATTTAAAATTAGAGAAAAAAATGAAGAAACAAGAAACCTAGTGTTAAAGATAGTATTAACATAGTAAACAGGAAATTAACAAGAAACGTAGTGTGAAAGATAATTCTAAAATAGCAAAGACGAAGTTAACAGGAAACATACTGCATCTTTCAAGGAAATAAATTCATAATTTGAAGTCAAACAAAATTATAACAAGCAAAACAAAGTACCTGAATATAAAACTGTAATGGATTGTTTAATTATTATGAGCTCCTCTTAAAAATTCACTTTCAAATTCGTAATGAGCATATTTTTTAATTAAAGCAGATATTACAAATTTTCAATGTTATGTGAAAAGATTAAAATCAAATATGGGTTGAATTTTAAAGTGAAAGAAACGGAAACCATTTACTAAAATTTTATCTCTTATTTAATACAATTTGGAATCTTTAATTTATTAAAATCTGTCCGTTTCTTTGTTTTAATCTAGAAACAAATGTATTATAGCAAGAATAATGACGTATCTACTTATCATAAAAAATATTTCATCCATTTCTTGACCATTTGATCCAAATATGCATAGAAATCCTCTTCATGGATTTATATTTATCTTAGTGTATTACGCCAAGAATAGTTGCACAAAGCATAAACTTACGTTTTGCCCATTTCTTGAACTCCCCTGTTGTCTATTACACTAAAATTTTCTTTTTTATTTTATATCTTTCCAAAGGTATGCTTGGAATAGTGACCTATCTTAACATAAATTTATGCCTTGCCCCCATCTCTTGACCTCACTTGTTGCCAAGCATATGCATCATTTAGACCTCATAGAGTCAGCACGACACCTACAGGAATAGCGATAAAGAGAATGACAGCGACTTCCCTCAGGATGATGGATTTTCTACAGCACGAAGATGACATAGTGTAATTCATATATTCTGCGAGAATCTCTGGAACAATTCACCTCTAAAACAGTAGTTGCGAATCAATTGAACTGCGACTAGAAATTTATCCGCTTCTTAGACCTGTACATTAGCATTTGTTTTCAGAAAAGTTACTGAAAACAGTTTGACGTTGAAATTACCTGACGTAGTATAAAGATTAAATCGTAAATTAGTTCTGAAATTAAAAAAAAATTATAATACATAAAATTATCAAATTTGAATCAAAATATTCTGATTTTAAGTATTTTCTTTTTGCTTCAAATAAAAGAAAAAGTGCAATAATTTGTAACATATATATATATTTTTATATATCAGATATTTACTATGTTGAAATGAAATAATGCGTGGAAAATATTAAATTTATCCATTATGTACATAATCTAAGAAAAAAATATTGCATTACTTTATTTAAAATTTCCTAGCAAAAAATTTAATCTTCCTAAAAAATTCGATCGAAAAGAAGCTCCCTGCAAATATTATATGTTTATTCAAATTTGATATTGCATCTGGTACAGAAAAACTATATTCTTCTTTTTTGCATATAATCTGCAGTATTAAATCTTTTTTCCTAAATATGCTATGTACAAAAAGCTGAAGCTATCAAATTTTACATTCATGGACATTATTTTGAAGCGGAATGTGTTCGTAGTTTGAATACACTTTTCCGTAATTTTTTCAATGAATATAATACTTACAGGTTTTGGAGACATGAAGGCATGTCTACTTTTTTCCTGGTGCATTTTATAAAAAGCTGAAATTTAAAACTACACTAAAGTAACACTTAACTCCAATTTCAGATTCATTCATAAAAATGTGTTGAATTAAATTACATGTGAACCTGCAATTAGACAGAAATACCTACCTACATTATGTAACAGTTCATTTACCGAGAAAGTAAAATGAGAATTTAAACTCAAATTATATTTGATCAAAATTTCAATATGAAATCTTTTTCGAAGCTCTGGAAAAAAAGCAAAACTGAAAAATATTTTCATTTGGGTTTCAATTTGCTTCGCTTAATATTAGAAAAATAAAATTATCATGACTTAAATTCTTACTTTTTTTCTCAATAAAATGTACAATCAAAATAATTTCTTTGCTTTAAAATTTGCAACCATTTTTCAAAATTAAAAATAAATATTTTTTTTAACTTAATCAATACTTTTAAAATCCATTAATTTTAAAAGTATTGATTTTTTACAACGCAGTGAAACGTTAATATTTTTAAATTTATTCCACAGTTATTATTCTTCACAATTCCTCAAAAGAGACAGAAACCAGAAAGAAAATGTACGTATTTTTATCAAAGAATGATAAGGGCCAGTGAAGAAAGAATATTTTAAAATTGAATATAGAATCAACCCATTCAGGGAAAATGGGCTTGAGGTCAGTAATTCTAATATAAATAGTGCACGTTTCGACATTCACGATTGAAAAAAAAAAGGTATGACGCTTGCAGAGCATCGTAAAGAAAATTATTATGTAATACTGTCTTACCACCAATGAAAACATGCTCTGTAACATACAATCACCACTGACCTTTCTGGTGCACCCTTGTCCATAGGCATTCATTCTTGATCATCTAGTTTTAAATTCTATTTGTTCCATTTAGCGTCTCCAATCATGTTCAACCTGTGTGTCCAGAACAGAGCACGTAATCGGACCACCCATTCGTAATTAATTATTAAGAATCGTGTAAATCCCCATTCCTTGCGTGGGAGAAACGAAATCGCAGCTGCCGCCGATTCCCACACCCTAGAATTCTTCACCCTCTAATCTTTATCTAGCACACCACTCTGACAGGCACAGGTCTCCCACTTAACAAGGCACCGCTATCGAGCAATGGGATGGATAAATCATCATTCCGGCATTAGCATGCTCGCTGGTTCTCGTTGCTGGTTCATCTGGAAAAGCCTTTCGTCCGCTACCGCCTTTAATTACGGCCATGATTGATTCGCGAACTCTAAAACCTCACTTTATGCGTGTTGAGAAGAATGCGGAAGGATATTGATGATGCATTCAAACACATTTTCAACTGGAATCTTAGTCACCGTTAAACTTGTTTAAAATGGTCTCCCGACTTGGGAACTCATTATCAATATCGCTTTTGAGATGGACTGCAATGCTGCCTGCCTAGCTAGAATTTTGCTGCTTATGGAACCAATTGATGTTTCTACTGCTTTGTCTCTGTCAGGTGGGGGGATTTGTAAATTTTCGGAAGTT
The DNA here is from genome assembly GCA_026543055.1 of Argiope trifasciata. Lineage (NCBI taxonomy): Eukaryota > Metazoa > Arthropoda > Arachnida > Araneae > Araneidae > Argiope > Argiope trifasciata. The sequence goes on from JAPMOQ010048382.1 coordinate 6,767,927, forward strand.
ATTTCATAATCGTGATACCGGTGATAGCCTCATTGTTAATTCTGAGTTGATTTATCCAAGTGTGAAATTATTTTCTTTCAATCAATTGAACTGAAAACTCGAAGTCCCTTTGACATAAATTATTATTTTTATATCTTAAATAATCAGAAATTACAAATCTATTTGTGATTTTTTTATTAAAATTAATATTTAAAGAAAAGAAGCTGACATATTTATACTCGGGTTTGAAACTTGAATAGAGATATTTTGGTTGTGAACATATGCATTTTAAATTTTAGAGAGAATCCGAGTACCTTATCTGACCACCAGGTTTTAATTGCACTATCTTTTTAAAGAATGGGTATTTTGCATTTTTCATATAACAAGATACAGACTCGCATACAAAGTATAATTAGTGCAGTATATTTGGTGCAATTGCTTGCCACAAATCAATCTATTCAGAATCAAGGAATGGTTCTGAATCAAGAAAATCACATTAAAAAAAAAAAACTCTTTTCCGTATAATAAGTTATAGGTTCCTAAATTTAACCATAAATTCTATGACAATAGGATTATTAATATATGAAAACATGATACAAAGAATTTAAGACAAGGTTTAATTCTTTTCAAAGCATCTTGTTTAGCTCCATTCAACAAAAAATTATCATGATTTAGTGATTAATTTTTATTGAACTGTTCAAACTTTTGATTATCAATAAAAAACAAAAAAAGAAAATATAAAATGATTAATTATTAGACACCTCTATGTGTTACTGCAATTCTTATTTCAAGTAAAATTGTAATGAATTTACTTGCTTTAAAATACTACAATATTATTTCTCTCAATAAAAACATTCTTTTTAAATATTATTTGCTAAGTGGCAAAAAAAAAATCATGAAAAAGCACAAACTCATTAATTTTACTAAAACACATATTTCTATCTGAAATAAATCAGATATAAAAAAGAATGAATATGTAAAAATCAAAGGCTTTTCAAGATATTTTCAATCAAATGAAAAAATTCAAAGTATTCACCAAAGTATGTAGCAAAGAAGATAAAAATCTTTTAAATTAAAAACAATATTTTACTGGATTTTGGAAGAGTAATTGCATACAAAAACTAGTAATCTGTTCCCTCAGCATCTATGTCCATAAATACAAGTGTTAGAAACAAATAATCTAAAATTATTGAAAAGTTATGCGATTGTATCAATTGTAGATAAATTTATCTCATTCAATATCTGCAAGGAAACAAGAATAGACGTGGAGATCAAAATAAGAATAATGGCTATGAAGGGAAACAGACTCTCACTCCTATGGAGAAGGTTACTCGATTTATTGAGCTCAGTGCACTGCTGTAACGTTACAACTTTTTAAGGATATCAGAATTCTTTTTCAATATATGTTTAAAAGAAAGCTCAAACCACTAAATAGCAGTATAATCTGCACCAACCCTATTATTTTCTTAAACGAGGCAGACTTAGTTGAGGTCTATATACACAGAAATGCAATAGATGCTTCATCAGAAATAAGAAAATCTAGAATTAAACTGGGTTGATGAAAAAAAAATAACATTTTAAATAATCTGCGCATATACAATTAGCCACAAATTCATCAATTTAATTTTGTTTCATTTATCAGCAACTACTACCTATCTTTGAGGAACAGTCGTTGATCAAGTTGCAAATATCACAATCAGCACGCAGAAAGGCAATTTTCGTTATTCCATTTGAAATGGATTTAAATAGTTACTTCTATCAGTATTGGTTTTTACAGTCACGATGTAACCTTCCTTCGGGCGCGTATGTGAAAGATACACTAGTGATGAATTTCGTTTTATACCTTCAGATCTGGTAGCACGGGGAACACCCGTCTTTTGCTATTTGTTCCCCTCCATTTGACCCACTTTTGGTTGTCGTAGTAAGTTTGTGGCGTTAATAGGTCTCTGTCGATCATATATTTGTATTTTAGAGGTAGGCGCGACAGTTCATGTAAGTTTTTGCCATATCTGATTTTGTATGATTTTACAAATCCGTATTGTTTTAGACTGGCGACAGCTGGCAAATGCACTCACGAAGGAAAGTGTTGAAATAAAAACGCCCACATCTCTAAAAAGTGAGTTAAAATTAAAGGTGTTAAACAGAAAAGTCGAACTAAGTATTGAAGAAGTGGAAGATGCGACGTCAGAGAAAAAACCTTGATAAAGCGGAAAACTGACTAGAATCACGAGGTTCAGTTGTGAGATTTGACAGAAATTTATATGTTTGGAGCACACTCAACACATTTGCTCAAATTGCAACGCTGCAATGAAATAACAATGGAATTATTTTCTTCCTTTTCATATCTAGGTTTCAATTACTTTTTCCTTTTTATACATAAATTCTGTATTTTTGTACTTCTATATTTATATGCAAATTGTTCGATCAAAATATCGGAAATTTCCTTTATATTATTTTTTAATTAATTCAATTAACCTGTGATCATTTTATATTTTTATTGCAATCTATGTTTATACTGTTTCTGCTTCTTTTTAAGTAAAAAATGTTTAAAGTGATTGTAATCATTAATCCTTATCTATTTACAATATAATTTTAATAGTTACACTTTTGAAAATATACATCTTACTATAGCGTATGTGGGAAATTCGCGCGACCTTTCATGTTGATATGACGAGCGCGCCCGCTGGAATGTTAAACGAATTTCGGAACAAACAACGTTAAACCATAAAAAAAAGATATTTCAATTCTAAGAATTGACGATGAATTCATGCATCCCTTTCCTCAAAGTTCCTTGAATATTTTTTTTAAAAAGGTGAAGAAAATCATTATAATAATTTAATAACAATAAAATTGACCCAATGATTATTTTGAATTAAAATTGACATTTATTAGTCTATTATCATTTCATTTTTTGTGGGATACATTTTCATCTGTAATTGTCAAATGAAGAATATTCTGCTGATATCGTCAAGAGTTTTTTAATACATTTTAAATATTAGAATAAGAACAAATGTCACCTAACCATAAGTAATTTGTTCCATATTTCCATTATTAAAATATGTATTTAACTGAACCTACATATCCAGGATTATTTTTATTTATCTAATTAAATATAATGCATACAAATAAATGAAGATATTTTTGAAATTAAACGAATTGTAATTTCTATACAGTGCTTTGATAATGAATTTAATTCAGTGCTCTGATTTCTACTAATAATAAATAAATTGATTATGGTATTTGAAACTACACAAACTGTGCCGTCTCACCTATAGCTAATAAATTTGGCTGAAATAAATTTTAGGTCTCAAAAGGTATATAAAGAATGAATTTTTGAAATCTTAACCAAAAAATAGTTTTGGATTTTTTTTCTGAATTTGTTCCAAAAAAATGTTTTACTATTACTTTAAAATACAAGTAACTAAGTTGTTATGCGATTTTACTCAGAATTTAAAAATAATTTAAAAAATTTTGCTACAAAATCAATAATTTAATATAATTTTCATTAATTTTAGTAAAAATGTTCATCAATTTCAACAAAAATTTCTATTGTTTCGTCTATTATTTAATCTCTTGGTTTGTTTCCATTCTTGAAATCATATGAAGAAATATTCTTTTGTCCCCGCAATTTATGTGAGAAAGAAGAAAATCATTTTATAGTATAAAAACAATTAGACGATGGAAATTGACAATATATTGTGCAGGTATTTATTCCATCAGGGAAATTTATGTTTATTTTAATAGAAATAACAATTGATTGATATTAAGGAAATGCAACTCTAGTGTCAGATGTACATTGATACTCAGAAACATTTTTTTGCGAGAATCGTGAATTTCTAAATCTCATAAGATAGCTTTTTTGAAATTGAACGTAACCTATATTTCTGGAGAAAGAGCCGTTTATCTGCGATAGAGTGAATATGAAGCTCTTCGTAAGACACTAAAATAAAATTAAACATAACCTATGTTCCTGGAGATACAACTATCTGTCAAAGACATTAAAATGAAACCAAACACAACCTATACTTCTGTAAAACAACCGATTGTCCAAGACGGATATTAATATAATAATATACTTCAGCTCTGAGAAAGTAAGGAATAAAGACAACAGACAGAACAAATAATGAGATTCTGCTGAAATTCTGCAAATTTTCAATTACCATTCTCATGTAAATCTCATGATATATACCTGCTTGATAGATTTAAGTTAGCTTTAAACTAATTTAAGTTTAAATAATAAAACATCCTACAGATACTGGATATATTAACATCACGAAATTTGTAAAAAATGGCTTTGAAATTTCCATAATCTATAAACCAGATTAAAAGTAATAATCATTTCAATCAAGGTACAAGAGCAGCTGTGTTAAAGCGATCACATGTATGGCCCATGAATGATCATGAGATTCCTGCTCGAATATCCTCCCGTTTTCAATACGAGCCATGCACGTCTGATTTCAGAAACGAGGTAAACAGAGCCTATTCCTTAAAGCAATGGAAATTTCCCACAATGGGGGGATATTGGCATCTAATTTTGCGCTGGTCTCACTCCGAAACAGTGGGGGTAGGCGCGAGGCCCCAGCAGGCTGTTGAGTGCAGATGTCGTTGATGGATGGTGGGTCGAGGTGGAGGTAGTCTTCGTAGGGTGGCAATTGATATTCATGAATGCCCGCTTTTCCGATGTTCGGAGAAGAGTGGACTTGTCTTTTTAGGTTATCGAATATCGAACGCAATTTCGTCCAAAATTCAAGAAAGCGTGAATTTATCGATGGGTGTTTGAATCACGCTCTTGAAGCTCAAGAAAAATTGTTTCAGGTGACACATTTGCAATGAATGAGTAATGCGCCCACATTTGCCAGTATTAAATTGTGTGTCTCGAAATATCGACAGCTCCGTTACGTTTGCTGAATTTTGAAATATTTGAAGAAATTTATCAGTATCAATATACTGTCTATGTGAATGTTTTATTTTATTTCTATGAATAGGAATTGTTTGATAATAATATTATTATTTTATGTAATAGAATTCAATTATTGCAGAATTTGTCAAAAATTTCTTAATTTAGCTAAATTTTATATCCCTCTGCAATTATGATTTATTCAGCCTAATAATTATACATTCTATTTGGTACATTTATTATTGCATTTAATATCAAGTGGAAGAAAATACTTATGGCAATATATAAATACTGTCAGGGGGTTTTTGAAATTGAAACTAATTGCTATTTTAATTTAATTACAGATTTCAATATCAGAAAATTTGTAATTGCAATAAATTTTGTAATTGTGATTTTACAGAAGTTAGGTATTTATGAAAATTCATTTGTTCATAAGATATGCGTTAATTAATTTTTTATTTAAAGTCTTCTGAAAAAATATTCCTTCCAAATTAATAATGCCTTTGTAAATTAATTAAATTTGAATTTTTATGTTATAACATAAGATCAGTAGTCTTTCCAATATTTTTAAAAATTGTCAGAATTTATAAATGATATTCAAGCATTTATATTCCTGTCCAGTTTTGTATTTCACTGTTTACATTATTTATGTCATTCAGCAATTTTCACTATTTTTATAAATTAACCAATCTATTTTTAATCTTTTTTTAATGTATGTTATCAAGCAAGTTTATACATACTTTGTTCAAATTATGGTACTTCATTTTTGTGCATATTATCTTCTATCATAATTTTTTGTCGAAAATTTCTTAAACTTTTTTGTAATATGTTTCCTTTTTCTCCAATATTTTAATTCGATCTTCATTTCCTATTCAGATAAATTTTCCATTTTTTTCGTAAAGTGACAAAATATATTCGATTGAATTTAAGCATTAATTTAATTTAACTGAGCTGAATCAAACATAAATGTTGGTGGAGAAATACAAAGTATTTCAAATACCATAACATTAAAAAAAATCAATTGTGATATTTGTTAAAATATTAAAATTAGAAATATTCAAATTTTCTTGAGTAAAATATAAATGAGCAGCAACTGATAAACACATATATCCTTAATTAGATTTTGTAAATAAATTAATTAAAAAGTAAATAAAGGTTATATGTTTATTTATTTGCATAAAACTTTGTCATTCAAACTTTGGACTATTTATGCAATATGTCTGCAACATAAGAAATTTTATCTTTGCAAGATCGTGACAAAATTACCAATAAAAGAAGTGCTTTTACCCATCTGCAAATATCTAAAGAAATTAAATTAAAAGTGTTTGCTGTGCTCAAAGTAATGACAAAGTAAGACTCAAAACAAATGAGTCAACTAAAAACTGCAAGAGCAACTGGAAGATTTAAATCCTTTTCAACAAGATATTTTTGGTTAATTCAAAGGTCTTCTAAATTAAACCCCTTCACTTGCAGCGTTGAAATTGCAAATTATGCTGCACTCCGCCTTAACAGTCTTTTAATGCCACATCCTATAAGTAATTCTAGATATAAGGGTAGTATATAGGGTATATATAAAGGTATCTGCTATAGACTTGGGTATAAGAATAGAGAGGTAAGTAAAGACTTTTTCATTAGTGATACGAATATGAAAAGAGTAACCAGTTTAAATAGACGAAAACATTTGGAAATTAGGAATATTACAATATTAAGGTGTCTGAACAAGTTAGGAGCACGTTTTGAGAAAAAACATAGTATGTAGGTATACTTTAGCCATATTTCTAAGTTTAAGACTATTCAAAATTAGTAATATGATATCAATATTTTAAAACATTTTGAAGATTGGCATTTAATAGCCTAAATTTAACCAAATTCTAATAAAATTTCAAATTGACTACACCAAAAACTATTACTCTCATCCCAACAAAAATTATACCAAAATAATCTACATATTTTTCTCTAATTACTGAATTACAATCGTATGGTTCTAATTATTGGTGAAAATTTTATAGCCGTCAAATATTTTTCATGAACCTTTTAGTAAATTTTTTTGCATTATTATTCTGTAAATTGAAAATTATTCACTCGACGGACATTCTTTTAGTTAATTCCCTAGAAAATTGTATAAAGTCCATCAGATTCCATAGTAATATGATTATTATATTTTGAGTTATTTGATTTGAAGTGAGCAACAAATGAGTAAAAATCAGTTTTGAAAAAAATACATTTAATGTGTTCAGTAACTTGTTTTAGTATTAAATTATGGGCGTACGTACTTGAAATTGTCAACATTTATTGGTTATATACTCTTTCACTTGATCTTTTAATAATTCTCGTCTTTTAATCATTTAGTTTTTTTTTTTTTTTTTTTTTTTTTTTTTGGAAATTTTTGCATTTGGAAGTGAATACTGCTTTGATTCATTTTTTCTTTCTCTATCAAACTCAGCAAATGCTTTAACTGAACGCTTTAAGATACACTCAAGCAACCTTAAGGATATTTAGTTATTCTGTAAAACATTCGCTAAAATGTATGACAGACATAAATATCCCTAATCTCAAGAATCAGATCTTAGTTTAGGTACAAATTTCCACAAAACACCGTTAAAACTCTCATTTACGTTTTGCGTTTTTCTGTGAAAAACTTTATCCGTATTTAAAACAAAATGTGTGTTCATACAGATTTTTATCATGTTTTTGGCCCTTTTAAGTCGGTATATCCGGTTATTTAATTGTCCTTTTTTGGTTCACTGATCATTACCAAAATATCAATATCTTGACATTTAATTAACGTAGAGACAAAAGTAAACTTATTTTAGATAGCTCAAAAACTGGTCTATTCATTAGAGAATTTTTGGAAAATGCCATTTTTTTGTGAAAATCGGCCTTTTTAACATGTTCGGATACCTTAAGTGATAATAGTAAAGTTAAGTTATTAGCATATAATAATAAAATGGTTATTTTTAGAAAAAAATATTAAATTGTCGATTAATCAAAATGTGGCCCCTATAATAAGACACTGAGGAAGGCTTAGTATAAATTGGGCATACCATTTTTCAAATGAACCAGGTAAATTTGTGGTCATTGATGGTTTTTTAATGCACTTATATATAAGAGTTAATAAACTAATTTATTTGATAATGTTTCAAAATCAGGTTGCAAATTCTTCAGTTTCGTCAAAATAGTGGCACCAACTACACGGTGAGGTTAACCAAAGAATGACTTCATGAAGTTCCTCAAAACTTAGAAATATATCTCCAGCCTCCTAAGTAGATTGGTGTTGTATTTCTAATCTAAAATTCCAGCTGAAAACTCAATCCGAAATCGGCTGAAAATTTACTAATCTCATCCGAATTAGGTAAAAAAAAAACTTGTGGGATCTAGACAAATGACTGTTTCCTAACTAATTAACCTTTCATTTTATTTTCGTATGAAAGTTCTTGATTTTTATTTGCGTTGAAAATGATTCTTTCCTCCCTCTTAATTACAGACTTTTTCTTAAATCATGGGCTATTATTATTTTTATTATAAAAGTTTCTGAATTAAAGTGTCAATTTTCTAAGATTCATTTTCATCCAAATAAATTTCAAATTCAGCAGAATTATTTTTATAGTAATGAACTTTGTATAAATTCTTTATTTATTTTGGGTACTGAATATTTTGGATTCAGTACATTTTATTAAATTACACAAACTGTGAAAGAAAATGATTAGTATTATTCTATATTATTGTTAACTATTATCCTCTCAAAATTAGTAAGGCTTCCTCAATAAACCTAACTGGAAATGATAATAATATATTAATGTGACCATAGAAATGATAGAGATTTTTTTAATTTAATATGTATATAGAAAAACACTTTAAATTAGTTTAGAGACAAAAAAAAATGGAAAATCGATTGATCTCATCAGAAGTTTATAATTATTTAAGCTATAAAAGCAGGGAATATCTATTTATCAATCTTCTACAGCATTTATGCTTTATTGGTGTGATATTCAAATATGGAGTTAAATAATTATAAACACCATTTTACTCCTCGTTAACAATAATATTCTAAAATGTTGCTTTAGCCGAGTTTGATTTTGTGACTACCAGCTCGCTGTAATTGAATTTGGTGAATATTAGTTTCAATGTTTCAGAAACAATTTAGGCTCAAATGTTTTACATCTGATTGTAATTAGTTACGTGTCTGTCCAAAATTTATCTCGTTTGCAAACATTTCTAGAATCCATAACATCACAACAACGGGGATTAACAATACACAAGCGTAAATGTGTTCACCAAACCATGGATAACGATCTGCGAAATGTTGGATTAGTTCAATAATCGGCTGCAAATGAGCCTATCGACAAGTACACGGCATCTCATCGGATAACATTCGATACTTTGTGTGAAATCTAAACATTTCAGGATAATCTGTAAACTAAGGCTTGTGCAGGCTTGTATTTAACTACAATATTTCCTAGTACAATTTTTTGCTTATTGCTTATAGATGCCTTGCGAAGGAAGATTTCTAATCATTTAGAAGAATGTTATTTATCTATTATACATTTGCATAGAAGATATGTCATTTTATATTTTGCTCATTCTTAAATATAATCATATTGGCTTCAACAAGAAAGAACGTGTAACGCGAGACAAAAAAAATCGGGGTATTTCAAATTTTAATTCGGCGATTTCCGTTTATTTTAAACTAGCCACCACTGGTGACTAGTTTGGCCACTGAGTTTATTGGTTGAAAAAGATCTGAAATAAATGTTTATATACCTTTCCCATATCAGAATATTTATAAACCTCATATTTTTATAGGTATACCTTTAATAGCATTATCATGCTTGAAACAGTATGATATTAAAAGAGTGATAAAAAAAAATTAGTTATAGCCAAAAAAAGGACAAAAACAAAACTAAATCTAAAAAACAATACGATGAGGTAATTTGAAATTTCTTCAAAATTAAAATGTAGTATCCTAAAATTTGTTAAAAAATTGAAAATTCATAAAAATATATAGAATAAATCTAGATATAATGGATTAAAAAAATATTTGATGCAAAAATTACGTTTCAATATAATGTAATATTATACTATATTTTAATATAATATTATATTATTTAATATAATTTTCAATAGTTATTTAAAAAAATAGGAAATTCATTTAATTTTTAAATAATTAAAATTCCACAGAAAAGCATTATAAACTTTATAAAAATTATAAAAATTTTAATTCTTCATATTATGTATATGCCATTTTAAGTAGTATATGGTCAAACAATTTATTCTATTAACAGGTATAACTCGCATACATAATTACATGAACACACACATATTTTTTATCCTTTTTAAAGATCATTCCTTCTATTATTCTTTAAACCTGCAGTGGTGGCCTGGTAGTATGGTCTCGACTTCGGAACCAGAGGGTTTCATTTTTTTTTTTTTTTTTCATTTAGATGGTTTTCTTTCACTGTGTAAAGTGCTCTGTTGCACGCTAAATCAGTCAGACCAAACACCCTTCCACTGGTGTGGCAAGTATGGAGAGGGGGGTGTCAGCTCAGGTGTCGTCTTCGTCATCTAACACAGGCTCAAAGTTATGAAGTCAGTCTCCAAATAGCTCTAGTGTTGTTTTACAAAGGGATTTTAATAAAACTAAACTAATCGCATCATCAAAAAAGATGTTCTTAAAATTACTAGACAATTTGAAAAACCATGCGAAACTGCATTTAAAAACTTTTTCGTACCCATTAGTTGAAATGATTAAAAAAAAGTTCTAAGTACGGTCTCTTTAGAATGTGTCATTGATCATATTATAGCTCTGTATTATTTAATGTTGATCATAATATTGATATCTTTAACAGACATATTTGCATTTTATTTATTTATTACTTTAAGGTGAAAAAATGCAAGAAATTTAGGACATGAAAATTTGATGCTAACAGTTACAAACAAACACTTTTGATACTCTTTGACATAATCGAAATGTACATTTTACATCTATTAAATTTCAACTAAATATTTTTGCTAGTATGAGTCATGATTATTTTATCTTTGATATCCAAAGCACTAAAATTTACCTACCAATATTTTAGAAGTATCTTTAGTATTATACTACAAACTGGGATCGAATTTTTTCCCGATGTTGTTTCAGTATCAGGGGTTACTAAACGAAGTGAAATTACTAACATATTACAGAATATCAAAACAAGTATTTATTACGGCATTAAAGCACAATCTTTTAAAATTTAAAATGCGCTCAGAAGTAATCGTATTTTTATTCCTTCAAAAAGAGTTAAAGTACATTATAAGATAAATTATTATATTATTATTTTTATTTTTTCGCGTTTTGTTATTAAATGTGTAAATAAAATAAAAAGCCTTCTAAAACAAATATTTTCTTTGCAATTTATCTTTTGCATTTCATTGAGATGTTAAGGTCAAAAGAAATATTTGTGAAATTTATACTCAATACAGCGTAAGAAAAAGGCCTGAAAGTACCTTCGGACTCTGTTTTCGTTTATCAGAGGAAGAAAATGTAAAAGAAAAGAAATAATTGGTTATTGAGTAATTTTAGTTATTTAGCTTTCAATTTTAAATCAATGCTTGGCCTATCACGGATGACACATGATGGTCACCTTCCTCCTCAATTCACCGCATCACATTGTTGGGATGGCACTGTATTCAGATAGCATAGGCGGTGTTCATAGGATCGTTCTTTGGTTGAATCAGATATGAAATCGAAACTCTGAAACAAAGTCATTGTGAACAAGTTTCTCAGCCAAATACCAAGAAGAACGCAGAAAATTAGATTTAAATTTGAAAAATATATAAAAAAATGAATTTTTTCTCAATGCATTACAATCATGATTAAACTGATTTGGATTTTGAGTGATTAAGCTGATAATCACTCTTATTTCTTTTATTTAAATCTATTTTATTTTTATTTTTAAATTTCATTTGTAGGCTATATTCCAAAATAAATCTTATCAGTTATTGATTCAATTTTACAAAAAAAATTCTTATGGAAATTGATTTCAATTGTTAGTTTGTCTTGCAGTGACTAATGTGCGTGCAAGCAGTAAACGAAAGTATTTGACCTTTAAGGAACTATCTCCTGGGAAGACATAGAAATAAGATTTACGAGAAATCGTGCGATGTTCTTTTTTTCTTGAATGTAAAGAACTAAATTAAAACAATTAGTATTATAATATATTATTGCTAGTAGCATGAAAAAAAGGGTAAGAGGGGATTCAGACGAGATGGGATGATTACTTGAAACTGCTCGAAAATACTTGCATTTTATTTTAATTCAATATAGAAATTATAGGAATAAAAGACAGTTCGTATAGGTTATGTACTAAATTAAAATAACTTAGCTATTAACCTTCCAGCAGGCGCGGACGCCATACCAACATGAAAGATAGCGTGTATTTCCCACATACGCTATAGTAAATTTTAAATTTTCAAAAGCGTAACTATGAAAATTGTGTTGTAAGTAGGTTAAGATTAATAACTACTATCACTTTAAACATTTTTTACTTATAAAGAAGTAGGAAAAATATAAAACATAGATTGTAATAACAATATATAATGACCACAGGTTAACTGAATTGATTAAAAAATAATACAAATGAAATTGTCGATATTTTGACACAACAATTTGCATATAAAATATAGAGTGTAAAAATACAGAATTTATGTATAAAAAGGAAAAAGTAATTGAAAATTAGATATGAAAAGGAAGAAAATAATTTCATTGTTATTTCATTGCAGTGTTGCAATCTGAGCAAATGTGTTTTAGTGTGCTCCAAACATATAAATTTCTGTCAAATCTCACAACTGAACCTCGTGATTCTAGTCAGTTTTCCGGTTTGGCAAGGTTTTGTCCCGGACGTCGCATCTTCCAATTGTTCACTACATAGTTCGACTTTTCTGTTTAACACTTTTAATTTTACCTCACTTTTTAGAGATGTGGGATCTTTTTTTTTTCTACATTTTCCTTCGTAAGTTTATTTCCCAGCTGTTGCCAGTCTAAAACTATATGGATTTATCTGTAAAATCATACAAAATGAGATGTAACATAAACTGACATGAACGGTTGCGCGTATCTCTAAAATACAAATATCTGATTGGCAGGTACCTATTAAAGCCACAAACTTAACGACGACAACTGAAAGTAGGTCAAACGGAGGGGGAAAATAGCCAACGGCAGGCGTTCCCCAGCGTCACCAGATCTGAAAATATAAAACGAAATTAATCTCTCGTGAATCTCTCACATACGCGCGCCCGCTAGAAAGTTAACTTTCAGTTTAAAAAAAAAAAAGATTTATTCATGCAAAATATCTTTCGAATTTCTGAGTAATTAATATAATTTGAATTTAGAAGGAACTCGATCGATAAATTCTGAATTGAATATATGTTGCATCACAATCCCATTTCTCATATATTATTTCAGTCTAGTTATAGTTCTTATGACCTTATTTTAAAATTAATTTGTTTATTCTTTGGGTACCTTGATCCAAAAGCAGTATCCAAATATGTTAATATCAATTCCAAATTTATATAATGAAACATTTTTGCACATTAAATTTTTGTACAGAAAAAACTTAATGATATTTAAATTTTAAAGCTTTCATATAGAACTAGAAATTTAGCTATTTGTTTGCCATAAAAAGTTTTGTTTACATAGGAGGTATGTATGATGATGACGACATGCCCTCTTTAGAATAGAAAGGGGTTCATTTCTTCCGACGGCAAATACCCCTGAGCAACCGAAGGCAGAAATCTGACTACTAGCTCATATGAACATGACACACATATTCGCACACCTTTCTTTTACATGAGAGGAGAGCTCGTTTACACACCTCACAATTAGAACACAGGGGAAGATAAACCATGTCGAAACCACGACCTGAACCCAGGGCACCCAGAACACGGAGAGGAAGGGCTACCCCAAGGACAGTATATGCTGTCATTTCGAGCCTTTGAAAGATATGTTTGATTCATATCGCCATGAAATTCGAATCTTATTAATGTGAATCAAGATATCTAGATATGTCTTTGCATCAAAAAAGGTCTTTTTTTACTTCAAAATTATATCTACTGTCTCTTTCTCATTCCGAACTTGATTCTATATCAACAACCAACCTAAAAGTGTCCCTTTTAATTATAATAGAAGATTTTTATGTTAGAAATAAACTGTAAGAAAATATTTTCTCCTGTCTTAAATTACTTTGTCAAAACACGCATGGAGATTTAAATAAAGATTCGAAGAAGCAGTTTAACTACATCTTGTCCAGTAATTAAACATCCAGATAATGAATAAATGATTGGAAGTGAGATATTAATTACTTGACAACGAGGTAATTGCATGCCAGCACATTTAAATATCCATCAGATTTGTCGACTGAAACCACGTTCTGCATTTATTACAAAGTAGAACGAGAATCTTTGAACAACTGTAATTGCAGAGAACTTGTGCAATGTCAATCTTGCCAAGAGAAACAAATTAAATATCATCCTAAATTAAAGCTTGAATTTTCGGCTGATAAGAATGAGTTGATTGCAAATTACTTGGAATTAATAATAGATAAGAATGATGAATGGAAATGATTTTCGTATTTATTTCAGTGATTTATTTTGATTATTAAAAATATAATTTTTTACAATGATATGGCTTCTGAAATTACTTCATTAATGATATATAAGGATTGCAATCATACTTTGACGTTTTCATGAAATCAAATAATCTATTGAAATAAGAAATCATATATATTACAAAGAAAAACAATTTTAAATTACTTTAAAAATGCAAATTATCCTTTGTTACAGTATTATCTATATTTTAATTATAGACATTGTTATTGAATATGGTTTATATTTTCATTGATTAGAACTTTTAATTTTTTACTACATTATATAATTTATTATAATTAAAGTTTTCATAGTAACATCACAGAAATTTCAGACACATTTTCAAATTATAAAAAGATAGCTTTAAATGATCGTAATAAAATGTAGCTTAAATCGAATGGAAAAATAATGTAATTAATATTGGAAAAATTGCAGTTGTAATAATTTATTTGAAAATTAAAGGATATGTATTATTTGAAATATTTTCTCGAATCGTATTCTATTTTAAAGCTTTTAATGCAAGTAATTATTTAGTAATTATATTTGGATTTCATCGATTTATAACCTGCATCAAATGTGTAGACAATAATTACTATTATTTTAAATCTTAAATTACTTTTTAAAATCCTTATTTAGTAAACATGTCATTTTTTAAAATTAAACCGACTTTCATTCGCAACATTTTCATGCTATGTTTATAAGGCTATGCAAATTTTCCTATTTCGATATAAATCTGTCAGAAAATCTATACTTTTTTATTGGTAAAGGAATAAATAAATAGTGTATAAAATACCAATAGTTTTTTGTTTCTGGAAAGATTTTTGAGGCAGGCTAAATGCTACAGGATCACAAAATTTATGCTTTACTTTGGCTAAGTTGTAAAGTATTTTAAGAGAGGAAGTTTGAGAAGAATCCCTGTCTTTTTCCAGCGAAGCAATTTTCTTCCAAAAGCATTATTGGAAAACTGTAAAAATCCTTTGTAAGCCTTTAGGTGTATACAACTGAATAAAGCCTGTTCAGTGCAGTTATCCTCTAAAAGTTAGCATTAGTAAACTCAACATACACCTTCTTTTATCCTTGGAAGAAGTTCTATTGAAACAGTACTAAAAGTCCATCGCTGTTCGATTCTGCTCTATTTTTATTTTATCTGATATACTTACCTTTTATGTGTACAATATATATAATGAATTACGTTTTGGATCAAACTAAGGGCAATAATTCTTTAGAAGGACTAACTGTGCAGTGAAATAATAATTATGTATTCTGTGGGTGTTACGTTGAAGTATTTCTCGATTGAAAATATGGCTGGACCATTCTGTTCACATACGATTTTGAAACCCATTTCCTTCATTCATTTCTAACATAAAAATTTTATAAAAAGAGGAACACTTAAAATATCTGTTCCTTTGAATAACTGCTGACTTTTTTTTTCAAAACCAAAAATTATCAAAACATTTTTATTACCTTTATTTAATTTTCTTATAGTATAAAATGTTTTTCTGTCTCAATATTACTGTTTCAGAGAAATTTTTATATGGTATAAAATTTCCTTGAAATATGGTATATCAAAATCTACGATGGTTATTTTCTTAAAGTTGTAATATTTTATTGTTTGCAGTATGTAATACATGCATTTGCCGTTTTGCACCGTTACATCAAGAAAGGCTTTTCTTGAAATTTTATCATCATAGGAGAAAAGACAAAAATCAAAACACCTTTAATGAGGTAAAAATCATTGCTAATGTATTCAGTAGAAATGGTATCTTGTTCTGGGGCATAACTGAACCTGGATTCTTACCTTGAAACTGTAAGCGAACTCCTACTAGCGGTCCGTAGATAAAACAGAATAATGCATGAACGTGACATAACTATCCATCAACAATAAGGAAATTCGTGTTCCTTATGATAAAGGTTTAAAAAAAACAGAAAATAAAGCCTTGTATTTTATAGAAAATTGTATGTTGTGTTAAAAATAAAATACTTTATTGCTCTGCTTGTTCTTGCTTTTCTAAATCAAAATGAACTTAAATTCAAATGCTTCTTTCCAACTTAAACATATAAAGTGAGAATTTTATCTGAAAAATAAAAATAATGTAACATTTTAAAATCGTGACACTTCTTTATTGTTATAAAAGAAACTTAAGAAAAAAGAATCATCTGAAATTTTTATGAAAGAGTCTTAAAAAAAGAA
>JAPMOQ010048382.1:6784621-6799689 GCA_026543055.1 Argiope trifasciata
AAAAAAGAATCATCTGAAATTTTTATGAAAGAGTCTTAAAAAAAGAATCATCTGAAATTTTTATGAAAGAGTCTTAAAAAAAGAATCTTCTACATTTTAATTAAGAAAGATCATAAGTTATGATTGTGGCAACATAACAAAAACTCCCAAGTCAAGAGAAACCAAATAATCGTACGATTAGTTTCTAAATGATAAATGAAAGAAATACAATGCGTTTTACTGACAAATCTTTAATCTCTAATACAACTGATCTATAATAGAAAGAAAAAAAAATATATTCAATGTAACTTACAGTTGCCACGAAAAAGAAAGAAATACATACGAAAAAGATAATATGGGGAAAAATCTCTATTATTTACAGACCGCTAATTATATAAACAAGGTAGTCAGACTGCATGTTAAACTAGATGTTTATTTCATTTTACATGTTATTGACTATTTTTGTATCAAGGATTATAATATCAATGATCTAAAAGATAATGAATCATAAAGTAAGAAAATAAGCTATTTAAAAATTAATATTTCACCATTTCTTTTTTTTTTAATATTAATATTGCAGTAGTTTTGGGAAAAATCATTATTGTTTAAATTTTTAATAAAATTATTTTTTGCTTTTATAAGTGAAATTTTGTAATTACAAATTATTTTAATTTTATTAAATTGTGAGAAAATTTATTTTTAAAAATTTTAATGATAATTACAGAGTTTGATTATTTTAAAGCTGAATTCGCTTCTTTTGTCATAAGTCCCAACTATTATTTTATCATTAGCAATTTCGATTCTTCAATCCAGAAAAGTAGTTTCAAGATTATTTTTCTATGTTGAAATTAATCCTTTAGGATATGAATTTGTAACAATATTTGTTTTCTGCAAGTTAATCAAAATTAAATCATTAATAAATCTCCAACCATTTATTAAATTATTTTAATATTTTTTTCTATTTATATTTGTTGTAATTTTGATTATGTTGTATTCCTTTTTACTTGGCTTACATTGCTAATTTATTTAGATTCATCTGCATAGCTGAGTTAGTGCTAACTGAATGCTATGATTTTTTTAAATTTTAAACTTGCTCGAATCAGAAAAAAATTAATAATTTTTAGATTCGATTCTAATTTTCAGTTTCGTTTACTTAATTATATTAATTTATATTTCTTTCAAAAATAGATTTTACTTCTTCATTTACTTTACTTATTTAGTTTTCATTTTTGTGTGCTTTTTGTAGTTTAATTTCGATTCTGATATAATTAGTTTCGGTTTTCGTAAACAATTTAATTTTTGGGGGCTCTGGAAATTTGTTTTAATTATTTAATGCTTTATTAAATAATTGATAAGTAATTACTTATTAATTAATTGATAAGATTTCAAATTTTTCTTTTATTCTTAGTATTCTCGGAGAATTCCCTTAGTATAGCACAAAAATTGAAATTCTGGCTTTTTTTTAGGTTGAATGTTTAATTAATATAAAATGCCTTATATATGTTTTAAATTTAGTAACATTTAATATGCAACTATAGAGATTAATGTGTGAAATAAAAACAAATTTTTTTAGGAGAGCTCTAAATTATATTATTATTATTATTATTATTATTTACTTTTTGTAATTATTTTCTTCAAGGAACGAATGGCAAAATAAACAATTTGTGATTAAACATTGCTTAAAAATATATATGAGACTGCTAAACATCAAAACAATGCCCAGATATTTTCGTAAATATTGAAATAAATTCAAATTGCAGACCTTCTTCAGTTCTTGAAAATGTATTGTTCTTAAATTTCATTGAATCTCATAATTTCAAATCCTCTAACTCCCCAGGCAATAAACAAAACAAAAAAAAAAAACTCACCATTTCATGAATTTTTACCTTAATTATTTATCTCATAACTTTTGACAAAGCAATTGTTTTCAGAAACAAACCAAAAATTACAGGCATTAAGAATTCATACTTCAACTTTTTTTGTACCTATCTCAGCTGTTTCTAGGATACGAGTATCATTGAATGTAAAGAGTTTCTTTCATTCCATCAAATACTTCTCGCACTCAAGCAACTCATAAAAGAACTCATTTGAATTCATTTACGCAAACAAAAATTAAGTAAAGCTGTGACACCTCTAGAGTCTACTTCTTTATTCTAAGAACTCAACCACACTGAAATCCTTGTACATTTCTAATTTTATTCCAAAGAAACTAACTTTTAATTGCTTACGAAGACTTTTCAATGGAACCACTCTACCATATGTGACGCACCCTTGCATATTTCAATGAAAGTCGCCACATTTAAGTACTTTTAACAAGGTTTCCATCATTTAATTTTTTTTTTTCAAAAATAATTTTTTTTTTCATTCCATTTTATTCGCATAGAGGATCGGTGTGAAGTAACTCGCAGCCCCTTAAAAGAACCGGATAAAGGAATAACGAGCAGAAATTGCTCCCCGCGTCTCGTCTTAATTCTTCCGTCCTCTACCTTCGCTACCCCCACCCCCTCACCTTCCATTTCCCTGAAAGGTGAGACACAACGGCTGTAAAAGACAAGGAAAGAAAAATCGGTTAACTTTTCTTTCGACGGTGTAATGGGGTTTGCTCGAAGTTGGAAAACAGACCGGCCGTTACCGTTTAAAAAAATATGCTAAGGTCCTATTATGGATTTTTTTCCCCCTTGAAAAGAGTCTGTCGTTGGGGGGGGGGTGATATTTCGTGACTTGCAGTGCTTTATATTTAAAATACATCTTTCAGTATTTCAATTTGATTTGATATATATAGTGATGTATCGTGCATTTTATAATTTTTTATGGATTCTGCATTTAGATTATAAAATAATTTCCATCCATTTCTAAATTCAGATTATCTCAATTGTTTAATTGTTTCTTTTTGTTCTAAAATTGTAAGCATTATTTCATCAAGGTTTTGCGCGATTACTACTTTAATTTAATCAATTGCACAAATAAGTTAATTAATTAAAATATATGATTCGAATTTTATCAAATGGGCTTGAAACAAAGTTTGAATACTATTAATTAAAACATAAATTTCCATATTTCACATTATGGCATGTAAATAAACTTTCGTAATTTCTGTCGCAAGCTACTGCTTAAATGGAATCAGAAGAAACGATAACGTAGAAGAATGAAAAAAAAAAAATGATACTACTGGCATGCATAAATATTCAGCCATCTGCTATATATCCGCTTAATGAAAACGCTCGGTTTGAAAATTTTATTTTAAGAAAAATAAATATGTATTTAGAATTTCAGCATATTTTCATTTTTGCCTTCCCTCTATTTATTCATTATGAACTTATTTCAATATCACCTTTTACTCATTTTTGGAGAAAGTAAATGATTAATATCATATCGAAGAAAAAATAAAAATGCATCTTTAAATTCCTATTCCCGAACTGCTGTATAATGTTTATCAAATAATTATGATTTCTTAGTTGAAAATGTAACTACATCTTAATGATTTTAATGATAAGTAGCTTAATTTTCGAAAAAAAAATTTGGAACAGAAAAAAAGTAATTAAATGCCGCTCTAATTATAAAATCAAACTATATAATTTCATTCTTAAGGGTTAATATCGTATAAACAAATAGACAAACAATTTGTAAAATTCTCCATCATAAATAATTACGCCGACAATGCAGAAAGTACATATGTGAATGATTGGAACGCCACGACAGCATAGGCGGGATCAATGGTAGAAACCAATGTTTTTCACCTGTTAGGCTATAACCCCTCCCATAGGAGGCGTCTCCTGTCATCGGTAGGGTGTAGGTATACATTATACCTATTCCTACTATGGGGGTGAGAACTAAACACCATATAGAATACTGATGGTGTGGAATTTTTTAAAATAGTTTTAAAGTTTCATGGAGTTTTTAAAGTTTAAATGGAGTTTTTAAAGTTTCGTGTTAAGGGTACATTAAATGGTCGTTTAAAAAACATTAAATGCATTTTTTATATTATTCAATAGCTGAAGAAACTGTTTCGCATAATCTCTATAATATACTTATAAAATGCAATCTAAAGAATTTTGCATTTCATTTTTGTTTTGTCCACGTAATAATATTTAACACCACTATAGGATGCAATTACGATTAATTTTTAGCATGATTTAATACTTATAGTCTTCTTGTAACGAACATTTTAAATTTCAGTTTGATATAAATGCTAAAACATACTAATACAGCAACAGTGATGTTATTCAAAATGACGAAATTAAATTTGTATATTTCAGAAAGTATTCGTTTCAACATTATTTAATTTAATTCCATTTTTATGAACATTAAATTCTATAATGATGTCAAATCATAAATCAAAATTGTTTGTTTCAAATAATATCCAACTGTAGCAATCTTTACTTTCTTTATTACTCAAGAAATATGTAAATTTTTCTAACTATTGGAAACTATAAAATTGGAAACATTTTATAAAAATCAAAAGGAAAATATAATGCATTGTAATTTCACAAAAGAAAATTGTATTCACAAAATATAGAATTTTCATTCCATAATTTTAAGTACTATAACATATGAATCATATTAAATATTTGAATTAACCATGAAAATAATTTAAATTTCCTACAAAATTAAAAAGAGTTGTTATAAGGAATATATACAATTTTCTTTTTGTAAATTGTTAACCGAATATTTAAAAGTTATAAATTATTCAACGTTATGAGAGCAATAAATAAAGCAATTTTCTAGCACTCTTAAATTATGTAGAAAACTGATATTCTCGAAAATTATCGTCAATACAGGGCAACATTTCGTAAATTTCTAATTAGTTAAAATTTTAATTTAAATTCCAAGAAAAACACACAAAGGTAAATATTGATTTCCTCACAGAGATAACTAATCAAATTTGTAATATTTAAATCAAATTATAGAGCACCAACAAACACACAGTTACGCATTTGATTTATTATCTGATGAGATGCGAAAAAAATAGAAATGAGAATATTCGAAATGAGAATATTCGAAATAGAATGAGAATATATATTTATATAGAAATGAGAATATTCGAAATTCTTTATTTGCCTCGAAAATGTGATGATATATTTTTCCAAGATACAGAATGCATTTTTTTTTTTGTAATAAAAAGAAGTCTCAATATCACATTATGATCGGCCTTTGAAGTTAAGATTGAATAAAATTTCAGTACCTCGGTAAAGAATATTTTCTTGTCTATAAAAATGACATTCATCGCCCATCATCTAAAAAATGACATTCATCTAGTGTTTAAATTCTATTTAAAAGCTTTTATGAACTTTATTCTATTTATGAGCTTTAAGAAAATATATAAGTGTGAGCCATATGTAATGAAATTAGTGTTATTTATGTTGCTAACGATTCGCCTAAACTTATCATAAAAGTTTATTTTATTATAATTCTAAATGGAAATTAATTGTATATTTGTAATATGTAAAAAAAGTAACATTTTTTCTTAATTTTTTTTAAAAAATATTTATTAATTTAAAATATTTAGAAAATTGCAGCAATTTCTTAAACAACAATTATATAGTTCATTAAAAATTACATTCTCAAAATAAGAAAAGATATTTTAAAACCTCCTTCACCAAATCACAAAATAAAATTATTTAAATGATGCTTAAAAGGTCATGCATTTTTCAAAGAATGATTGCATTAAAAGTAATAAACTGAAATAGAAACATTAATTTACGCATATAAATGTAGAAATATGTATTTTCTTTATTCCAAAAAAAGAATCTTCATGGATCAATTCCATAAGAGGTATCTTGTTGCTATAACGAAACAAAAGGTAGCAAATATTCATAGAAAATGATAATTCAAATATTTAAAGAACAATGATAATGATTAAATGCTTCATCATCCGCAAAAGTAGATTCACTTTGAGTTAATCATCATTCTCTCGCAAAACTGCAAGATCTCCAACGAAATGAAACATGTCAGAAGATAGGAAAATAAAATTCCATTTCTGCCAGGAAAACAATGATCACTCTTTAGTCCTGATTGCTTTCAAAAGATGATGAATGGAACAAGATCCATTGGATCTTTTCTACACAGAGACGGCGCATTTAAAATGCATAAAGACGAGTAAAGCTGCGGGAGGGATGAACATAGTCTGTCGTAAACAGATCCATAATGAATCCATTTTTGATAAGCTAGAACCGAAATCTCTGCATATGCATGAGCGTAAATGTCACGTTGTTGTTGCTCCGCCTTAAGCCTCGTTGCAAAAGATTAATATTTTATTTAATCGCTTGTTTCGTTTGATACCAAAGATAGATTTTCAATAATGTGATATGCAAAGCGAGTTGAGAAGATCTTTGTAATTAAACGGAGTCTTGGATAGTTGATATCTCTCTCACTGTAATCATTAATTTAAAACTTGTGATGAATGATGCTTTTTTTTTTTGTTATTTCTTAATTAAGCCCAAAATAATGAAGTTGTCAAGATTCACATAGGTTTTATGAATGAAGTATGTGACTTTATAGAAGAAAGAGATTTCGAAGGATGTTGAACATTCTTGAAATACAAACACCTTGTAAATATTCTATTAAGTTTCGACAAATATCGTTCCTGATTGTTCCATATTTATCTACGCACTTAAAGATCTTCACTCAAATATTGAAAATACATTATTTCATCTTTTAGAACGATAAATTATTATGTTAAAAAGACTTTTCACGTTCTCTTTTCTAACTTTGATGACGTATAAGATCAATCTACTTGTAATTTGTAAGAAAATTCTGTATTTGATATGTTACATTCGATTTTATAATCAAACCTGAAAATTCAGATGTTATTGATTAGTATACTTTTATGAAGTCGGTAACATTATAAATTTATTTCATAGAGAAATATTGATTGAATTCCATTATAATTATTGTTATAATTAAAATAAATCTAGTAAAAAATCGCGGAAGCCTATATCAATATTTCAAAAGTTTCTCAGATTATTGAAAAATATTAATGGCAGAATCAAATTTGTATATGTCACCTATCAGTCCATACCAATATAAAAAGGCAGGAACATTGAAACATTAAACTATAGTAATATATTTTAGAATGCTGTGAGTTAATTAAAATATTTTTAAAGAACATAAAAAGTTTTAAATAAATTTAAGTGTTTTATTTAATTTGAAATTACATATCATTAATAATTTTTATCATAGATCTGAATTAACTTTAAAAATTAAATCGAAAATATGAAGGAAATATTATGCTGTAATTCGAATGTTAGAAATGAGCCATTTCTTCAAATTTCTCCGGCATTTAAATGATCTCAGACAATTCCAGTCAATCTATGGTAACACAATTATGATTCATCCTACTCACACTGAAATTTATCAAATATATGCTTGATAGATACGTTTAAAAATGCTCAAGTTTTGTTTGAAAAGTAAGAAAAAAAATCTAAATTTATTTAAACAATACTATCTCATCAATTGTATATAATTATTGGGAATTAAATTAAATTGTTCGACACTTTATCGTAAATTCAATGCAATTTCATTGTATTGGGTTTAGATAATTTGCTTTAATATTGTAAATATATAATTGAAATGCTACAATATGATTGGAAATTTAAAGATCGAGACAATCAAAGACCCTTACCTAAGCAAGAAAAATTATAACAATCCCTGCTAAATGTGACTGATAAAAATATAATTTATAATAAAGCCACTTTCATATTAAATATTAAAAGTATTCATATTATATTAATATAAGTATACTATAATATTAATATAAGTATACTATAATATTAATAATACTATAATATAAATATGCTACGATAATATTAAAAGTATTCACATGTTTACTTTATACACTGATGGAAAAAAATCCCAACACCAAGAAAAAATTATTGTACAATAACGAAATTTTAGGAATACATTTGTCTAGGTAACATATTTAATTGATTAAAGTTTCAAAATCATAGGTAGAGCCATTGGCGAGAAGAGCCATTTCAAATGTGAAATGTTGGTACATTAGTAGCCGGTGTCATCGCCAGAATTTTGAATGCAAGCATGCAAACGTGCATGCATTGTGTCGTATAGGTATCGGATATCAGTTTGTGGGATGGAGTTCCATGCCTGTTGCACTTTGGCGGTCAATGCAGGGACGGTTAATGCTGGTTGTGGATGACGCTGGAGTTGTCGTCTAATGATGTCCCATACGTGCTCGATTGGAGAAAGATCTGGTGATCTAGCAGACCAAGGCAACATGTCGACACTTTGTACAGCATGTTGGGTAACAACAGAGGTATGAGGGCGAACGTTATCCTGTTGGAAAACACCCCCTTGAATGCTGTTCGTGAATGGCAGCACAACAGGTTGTATCACTAGACTGACGTACAAATTTGCAGTCAGGGTGCGTGGGATAACCACGAGAGTGCTCCTGCTGTCATACGAAATTGCTCCCCAAACCATAACTCCAGGAGTAGGCCCTGTGTGTCTAGGCCGCAGACAGGTCACTAGCAGGCGTTCACCTGGCCTCCTTCTAACCAACAAACGGCTATCACTGAGACCAAGGCAGAACCGGCTTTCATCAGAAAACACAACAGATCTCCACTCCGTCCTCCAATGAGCTATAGCTTGACACCACTCACGTCGCAAACGGCAGTGATTTGGAGTCAATGGTATGCACTGTACAGGGCGTGTGGCTCGGAGCTGTCCTTGAAGTAACCGATTTGTAACAGTTCGTTGCGTCACTGTGGTGTCAACTGCAGCTCGAATTTCAGCTGCAGACGCAGTACGATTAGGAACCTGGTCTTCTTGAGGAAGAACCTTCTCTTGACCTCTGTCGCCAATACTCATGCACAGTGGTTACATTCCTGCCAAGTCTTTCAGCAATATCGCGGAAAGAAAACCCACCTTCTCGTAACCCTACAACAGGACCTCGTTCGAACTCAGTGAGCTGTTGATAATGGCTTCTTCGTCTTCTCAGAGACATCCTTGACTAACATTAATCCACTACGTCAAATCTCAACTGTAAATAACGATCACGAACCTTACAGAGCTTATTTAAAGCAAACCTCATTTGCATGTTCATAGTGTCACTACTAGCGCCACACTTACGCACGTATCTCGAAATTTGAATCGACGTCATCTTTCAGATGTATAAACACGCCTACTAAACTTCGTTTATCTAGCACAGCTCCTTCCTGGTGTTGGGATTTTTTTTCCAGTGTATTTGATTTTAATAAATGATAACCCTTTGCTTTTAAAAATAATAAATCTAATATGGTGGAACCATTTAAAATCATAATATTATATGATATAGTCAAGAAATATAAGTAGAATAATAACCGCAGCATGTTAGAATGTGAGAAATGATTGAACTAAAAATATCAAGTAGCTTTCTTCTAAAGATTAATGGTAAACAAGTCGTTATCTTTTAAGGATTAATGGAGGTATGATTATAAATACTTCGTTGAATTATCAAAAAATTATAAAGTTAGATCTAATGCATAGACTATTGTTAAGGCATTAGATCTAACTTTACTCAAGAGTCTCGGGTTTCACTTTCGCTGCGTTCCAGGAAATCGCTGACCTATCTTCCACATTTTAATTAATGGCCTAAAATGCAGAGACGTAACATTATCTCCTAAGTTTTAAAGGATTCAGAAATATCTTTGATTTAATTTGTTAAAATATATTAGAGAAACATAATTTAATTTCAATTTCTTTCGGAGACAAATGATAAGGTTTAATTTGTTAAAATATATTAGAGAAACATAATTTAATTGCAATTAATTTTAAATAACTTCTGAGACAAATGATAAGATTAATTTCGACAAAAGGTCTATGATATTTTTTCTCAGTGAATATAATTTATTATGGAAGATTTACCCTATTATAAATCTTTACACAATATCGTTAATTTCATATTTATTTGTTCCTCAATGTTGGAACTGGCAGATATAGGCAAAAGAAACTTTAGTAATTATTATATGGTTAAACCATTATTATGCTTCATTAATATAGTCCTTATCATTATAAAAAAAGTTAAAGAAGGACAATGAAATGAAATTTAAAAATTAATCATATTAAAATTTACATCGTGATCTCTTTGTAATTACTCTTTGTTATTGCTCTCTAAAGCTGTCTTTTTACTTTAACTTACATGTGAAATAAATATCTATTGATCTCCTAAATGCCAAATATTTGCTTTATTGAAAATGCAATTTCTGCCAATATTCTCTATGTAGTAACCTACTTATATGTGACATTTTGCACTTTTATGCTTATATATTTCAAATACAATTTATGAGTCGTGTTCTCTAAACGTGCTGTCACAACGATTTGCTTACAAGGGCCTTGGCTTTTAAACAATATTTTACAATATTTGAACCTTGATTATGTAGGAGCTCTAACCTAAAGCAGCGTACAACTGGGTATAATAGATCAACTGAATCCTAAAATAGGAGATACCCTATCGTCAAGATATACGTCAAATTAACAGTATTATTGCATCATTGTCAGCCCATTGATTTACTGTGTTAATTTGACTTAGATGTCCATCTTGCCATCTGACTACAGTTCCCGATTATGAGATCAGTTCCAAATACTCTTCCTGAGGTAATAAAGTGAAACTCAAACAAAACTTACTCTAAATAGATTAATTACAGCTCTTAGTTTTCTCTATTATGAATATATATGAGTAAAATTATTTGAGTCCCTTTTGATATGATTAATATTTAATATTTTTGAGCCACTTTTTCTTTGATGCTCTTGAATTGTCTCAATATTTTGCTGTTTATTTCAAGATGAAAAAAGTGATTTTTACATTGGTATATATTTACAACTTATTTCCTGAAAAAAATATTTAATTACGTAATTTTCATATAAAAATTCCAATTTTATAATTGTTTGAAAAATATTTCAAATTAAATTTTGTCCCGCTGAAGACATGATTTCACTTACATAAGTACGGTATAATATATTTGATGTAGATAATTTGTTAATATTCCTTACGCAAAAATGTAAACCATTTTTATAATTAGTTTAATACATCTAGACATCATGGCTGAGTGGCAGTGAGTTTATCTGATCAAATTAAGAATAACAAGATTTAGCCAAAATCCACAAATTTTTCCATCAATTTACACTTCCTGTCAAGACATATTCTATAAACAACGTTTTATATCCCTTTATTGTACTTGACATATATTCTAATCCATCACGATCACTGATACGATTTCAAATCATTTCATTTAACAACTGCTATTAGAACAGAGAATGGACATTTCATACCGCCAGATATAACAAATGCTGAATATTTCTGGGAGTTAGCTTTTCCTCTTTTTTTGCTGACAAAACAGGGTGTATGATAGTCCAGGTCAAAAACAAAGTAGTTCATTGACCATGCACCCGCATGATTGAAAGCCTATGCTCAAGTCCATACAGTGCAAAATCAAGCTGTTGAAATATAATTTCCATAAATATTAGAAAGAAATTAAGTGACTTAATTCATTTAAAAGAGTAGGCATTTACAAATAAGATTGAATTATAAAAGCACATAAGGATATAATGCAATTTAACTTTAAAAAAAATCATGATTGACGAAAAATTTCTTTGAACCGATTGTAACATCTCAATACAAGAAAGAAATATATTTCTGATGTTGCGTTAACTTTAATTGAAAATTTTTATCCATGCAGTTAAATGAGTAATGAGCAGAAAAGTAATGATACATATATAATTTTCAATTATGATATTATGATACATATATAATTCTCAATTATATATGTATCATATGATATTATGATATTATGATACGTATATAATTTTCAATTAGGATATTATGATACATATATCATTTTATATAATTAGAATCAAACTTTTTGTAACTAATGCATTGTTTTGCATAGGATGGTCTAATCGAAATATAGTGCCAATGGACTCCATGAATAAAAAATTTTAAGCTGAAGAATTGTGTGTACCTATTTACATAAAGTCTCTTTTAAACAACAAAATAAAATGTGCGGCGAAAGCAAATTTTTATTTCTGAGATAAGAATATTTTATTCCCACAGAAAATTTAATAAAATAAGACGAAATGAGAGAAAAGAGAATTTTCATATTGACTTTAATCATGTAAATATATTTTATCATCTTTTAAAGGTTTTTTCTATATACAGATTTTAAGTACACATTTGCGATTCAAGACACATTTTGCCATCACAATTCGGATTCTGAATTTATATTTTTTGATATTCATGCCTGAAAGTCAGTCCTTTCATAAAATGGGAAATCCAAGCATTATGAAAAGTAAACAGGAAATATGATTTCTCTTGAAATAAAAAGAAATGTGATTGATAAAGTCTGTTTCTTTTAAACAAAAAAGAAATAAAGAAAAACAGAGTCTGAAATAGAATCCAAATAACTGGCCCTAGTGAATTCCAGTTTCCTGAACTCTTAAGAAAAAGTTGGGTATTATATTAGGTGTTATATTGGGTGTGTCTTTAAACTACAACATATTCTCTATCATAACTTCATTTTTATACCTAAATTTTTTGCGAAGTCCAATATAGGCACTAAGGAGTAAGCAGTCTTCATGTTTTTAACTCATATCACTTACACACAGTTTCAAATAAAGCCAAAGAAAAAAAAACCTTTAAAAATCACCAAGGTATATTTATATCTCTACGATAAAAATACCACGATCAAAAAAGAACACTGTATATGTTTGGGTGAGCCTTTTGTGTCCTGTTCGTATTGACGACGCATCAGTAACCTTATCCTATCAGCAGCCATTACGTGTCGATAAAGAAAACCCCACGTTTACTATATTTCATTCTACCGCGACAAAAAGTACGCGTGTTCTGTAAGATCGGTTATTAAATACGAAGTGAAGACGGGGAAACCACTCAACTCTCACCGCATCACGTGATCCATATCGAAATATTTTATTGTCATTCCCACATTATTTTCTGTATTTATTTCGCTGCCACCCCTCATAAACCATGCGTTTAGTGCATTACGCCCTCGCGATGTTCATCGCCAAACGATAATAGCAATAATCGTAATAAAAGGAGAGAATAAAACGGTGAAAGAGGTTCGTGAGCACCCTCCCTCTTTTCTTGAAACGGTCACGTTTCTTTTTTGCCTACGGTGTATTCCAGACACGTCGTTCGACGCTTGGATTCGTCCCAAACGGAGCAGTCGTATTTTTACTCGCGATCTTTGTACGTGATCGTGAAGGGGTGGAATTTGGTTAAGGATTACGCAGTGCTAAAGGTACTTCTCCCCTGAAATTCGCCTGTCAAACGTGAACAGCTACTGAATATTTAAAGGGAAGTGATCTCTAGGCTGATTTTTTTTCCCTTTCCTTTCTGGTTTGTTTTTCTTTTATGTGAATTGGCAAAGTATCAGACATCTATTCATATGAGAACAGAGTCTGCACTTTTCAAGCGATGGAAAATTGGGAGCGATTTCCCAAAGAGATTGGCGCATGTCTAAGTATCCCAAGTACTCCATCTTCTGGTTCTCTGAAACATTTCCTATATTATCGGACTTGAGTGGCTTCAATAAAATAGGGAAAACCTTGATTATTGGGCATAATTTTATGCTCTCCGGGGAGCCACCGATTTTCATTTCCTTGCGTTTTTTTATATTTTTATTACTCTTTTTTTGTCCCACAAAAATCCCTTTTCTTGCCAAAAGGCAATCGTTTATGGATCAGCAAGATAAAGAGGAAAACTCAAAACTAGAATATTATATTCAGACATTTCAATTATCTTTCTAACAACTGCTATCACAATAAAAATACAAAAAAAATGTTTATAATCATAATAGAAAATTGAATTTGTATTCAATCTTCAGAAAAAAAATCTGAAAATACAGGTTTTTTTTTTTTTTTTGTAAAATGTTATATTATAATGAATATTTTAAAACATTTCCAAGGAATGAGTTTTGAAAAATTGCAACTATTGAAATAAAATAAGAGTTAATTTTAGTGATATTTTCAAAGATATAAAACAACAATCTTTAAAGATAAAATTTTAACCTATTTTTCCAGTCTTATCTTTGTTTCAATAAACATTTATGGATAATCTCTCCATTCCGAAATATTTATTCCATTCAATATTTAAGTTCTTTTCTTCTTTGCATTCCAGCCTCTGAAAATAGCCAAGATATAATGGAAATGTTTTAAAAGATATTAAGAGCTGAATTATCATTTTAAATATCGCTTCGTCATAGCCAATAAATATGTTTCTACAATTGAAATATAATTTGCCCTGTTTACGTAGATTTTATTTTTCCTTTCATATGCACAACTAAATGGGCAAGTCTGTTTTTAATAATTATGGAACTTGTTTTAATAGTTCTTATACATTAATTTTTATGGAGCCATTTTATTTCATAAGTATATTACTAATTAGAATATATTTTATTTATTAACCTGCTGAAAATGCATTATATCGGGTTACTGTTTTATCTATATTCATACACAATGATTTACAATAAATATAGCTTATATATGAAGAAAATAATCGAAGATTTTATTTTAATAGATAATTCGTGACCAACAAAAAATATTACAAAGTGTTTATGAATTTTGAAATATTATCAATTAAGTTTTAAATAAATCTGATACATTTAATCTGATATTTAAATCTTTTGATTTTTTTGAATTTTCTGAAATTGTTTTTATTATCCAAGGTACAGTTATATGACAGAGTTATTTATTCATAAAGAATTCGTACCAATGTCACATGAGTTAAAAGATTGCTACAAGATATCCTATGATTTCTAAGAAATTATTCCTTTATGTAGAAGAAGACGTGTTAGTTGAACAGCATAAATTCAACAGCTTTTTTTTCTGCTTCCTGTTAGACAAAAATAATGGTTAATGATTATGTTATTAGTTGCCTGCCTAAATGAAAACAGTAGGAAAATCAAAGAAACAGCTTTATCTACCATTTTATTGGGATATATTACAAAAACATTGAAATCTATTTGATTATTAGTTTATGTATGGTTTCTACAAAAGTCATGCTTATTTATTTTTTTCAGCAAATATGAATGCAAAGAATTTGAAATTAATTATCTTATTTTCAAGCAAAAAGCTTGGCCAAG
>JAPMOQ010048382.1:6800089-6810921 GCA_026543055.1 Argiope trifasciata
ACACACACACGTATATATATATATATATATATATATATATATATACTAAATTATAATTTTATTTCTATATTGATCTTTATTCTAATTCTAGGACTCTATTTATGCTAAAATAGGAAGAAAAATTACATTAAACCCATTCCCTCTGTCATGTCACTAACAACCGAATTGTTCCGGTTGGCCACAAAAAGGATGTGAAGTGAAGAGTGGAATTATAGTTGAGCGTGAGTGGAAGCCATGAGTGATATAAGGGAGTCTCGACGCAGAGATTGTGTGCGTGTTTTTTAGTGATTCTGAGAATATTTCGGAGTCATTATTAATTATTAATAATCTGAAAGGTAATCCACAATTGTATATAATATATTTCTTATTCAATCATATGCATATGCCAACAATAATAAACTCCAGAAGGAAATTGTGAAAGTATTCCAATCTGGATTACACATCTATTACATATTCGTTCTTTAAATTTGTCTTCCTTAAGAAAACATAAACCATAAAATAATCATTTTAAATCATAATTGGCCAGGCACCTTCGAAATCTCGAAATTTTGGCGACGCATTTAAACATGTTAATTTAACCAGCACATTAACTTCCAAAATACATCACCTGCACAAGTTCTGATCTGGTTTCCCCATTTAGCTCTTATTTACCAGCACGGTATTCAGATTCCTTCCATGAAAGTATCCTTTGGAGATTTGATATCTCATTAGATGTACGATAAAACTATTCAACCGTCTCTGTGTCTTAAGAGACTTATGCAAATTCAATTCAACTATACAAGCATCCTCCTTTAAAGATTTAATTGATAAGTGCTCGAAGGATGTAATGAGTGTTGCAAGGGTATAAACCATAATCACCTTTGCTGAAGCGTGAATAAGGAGAAAAATGCATTTGCAGCAGCACCCTCGGGACATAATTGAACTATGCGTTTTCAGATACATGATACCTCTTGTTTATCTCTCTTATATCCTCTGGAATTGTGTAATAATTGCCCCAAGAAACTAACGAGATCATTCGCAAGAAAACTGTTAACAAGTCAAGAAATTAACAGTAACAAATATTTCATTTAGAATGTGATTTAAAAGGCATTTCGTGGTGTTACCATCTACTTCCGTTGATTACGACTGCCCTTTTATTAGAAATAGTTTTGAATATCCCTTGGTTAAGGTTCTAGTCTAATTTTTAAGTAATTTTTAATACAAATCCCTTCTCTTTAAGGGAGACAATTTCTCACAATTAATTGATAAGTTTTAGATTTTAAAATTCTAGTAGTGATAAACATGAAAATTAATATTAAATTATAAATTTTTTTTAATTTGAAACTACAAGGAGGTTGAAAAGATTTTACTAAGATTATTAATCAAAGAAAGGTAATAGTGGAGAATGATTTAGAATTTGAGTTCATTGTCAACTTCCCCCATTTTACATGGAAAAATACTGTACTTTTTCTATGTTTTAGTTTGTGATTTTTAAATTCAGTAAAAAATAACTTTATTGTGTTTTATTTTCTTTAAAAAATTAGTTTATATGTCTTTTATCAAAGCTTTATTGCTTCGATTAGCAAAAATATTGTCACTTTAATTCTTGGAGCGTACTAATATTCTTATGAGCCATACTACATTAGCATAGAACTAATTCAATTCCATAGATGCTACACAGCTAAAGTGAATTTTGAAATAATATTTAAAAGACGTCTATAATCTTATTGAATATTCAAAAGATATATCAAAATGTCTCGTATGTCATTATTCCTAATTCTAAAGTATGGAGAAAAGTATATCTATATTGGAAAATAAAGAATAATTCCATCTTGGTAAGTAGATGTTATATTAAATATATGGCCTTATAAACGTAAGCAAAAACATTATAAACTTTAAGTCAGAAATACACCTTTATAAATTTATCTGCATTTTTCTAAAGTCTCTAGAATTTTGGAGAATCTCAAAATAAAATGTTTGTAAAAGGAAATCAGTTATTAATGTACCCATGATATTTTTTTGCTTTAATATTCAAGAAAAAAATATTTTTCGATTCTTGAAAGCATTTTTGCTTCATTTAGGTTTCAATTTAAATTACAAATCTAATATTGTTTTCATGTACTTGCTTTAGCTTTAGGCAGAATTGTAAGTTTTAGTTTATATTATCTCAGAATTAACAAAGAATGAAATACTTGTTAATCATAATATAATAACTGATACAAAGGAGTAAGTTCTATCCTTAAGCGTCATTGTTATGAATGAGAGCAAACAAATTTCAAGCTGCATTTTATATAAATTTATAATCAGTTGCAAACCAATAAAAGTTACAGCCGTTTTGGAAATAAATTGCTTCATTTTGAAAACAGTGCATCAAAATGCTAAATATTCTTGAATAATCTACTTGGAGAATATAATAAATGACAGTAGAAGCAGAATTAATGACGCTTCAACCTTCATTTACTTCAATTTAAGCAGCAACACCTTAAGAATAGAAAATAATGCACGCTGTGGTTCAGCCAAACGGAAGGGTGCCTTACCTCAAGAATATCAATTTCTTTAAGAGAAAACACCACGCCCGTAACATTTGTAAAATAAAAAGAGAGGACGCTTTAATATTTTACTAGACAGTCTCGCCCTCTGAGACATAGAAGAGAAGAAACAGACCTTGTAACTCTTTCATCCATGATATACTGTAAGTATGTCTTTTAAAAAAGCCACCACACCAAAGTTCCTCTCTCAGGTCACTAAGCAATATTTTGAAAGCTTTTGGGCGAAATACGTCTTTTTAGTTCGGTTTCGGATGTAACTCTCTTCTTGTTTCGAATTGTTTCTTATAATAGAACATGGAGTCTCGTCCTTGCTTAATACGAATTCAGAGTTTTAGAATAAAATTTGAATTTTGCTATTTAATCTCTGGAAAAGAATAATTCTTCTAACAACCGTCTTCTCTTTCTTGATTAAAATGTTACTAGTTTGTGAAATGCATTTTTGAAAGTTTATTATGTGTTTTCATAAATTAAAGAAGAACTCCACAGAAAATGAGATGGACGTAAGAATTCTTGTTTATCATTAATATTTAATTAAGATGAGTTAAATTTATAAGAGGATCAGAATTAGCGTAGCCGAAATGAGGTGCATATCTGAACTCGTGTTCTTAATTAATACGAATCAAAGCTTAAAAGTTTACACAAACCTAGAAATCCGATGCCAGCAATATAAATGTTCAAATAGCATTATTTTGTTGTCTGAATTTTTATTTATTTTATTACAAAATAATGACAATTTATCAAAATTAATGATGCAAGATTTCGCTAACAACTGTAAAGCATATAATCATCTGTCAGTTTCAAATTAAGGTATTTGAACTGTTATGCGAATTAAGAAGCATTGACTAGCATCAAGTGAATGAATCTTGGAGATCAATAATGCATATCTTAGTGTTCATGTTGTTTAAACATTCTAATTGTACCATCAATGAAATCATAAACGTTATTGGTGTAATGCATTCGTGTAGCTACTTATTGAATCAATACTGATATTAAACTACCTTTTAATGTAATGACATGCAGAACATAGATCATTAGCACATTATTTTGTACTACATATTCATTGCAATTATTGTATAAATCAATTATTTCAAATTAATGCCACCAGAAAGACAGCAAGTGCATTATAAAATTAAATGCAACATTCCAGGTTTAGTGTAATAGAATTTATTTTTTGCAGAATATGATTTCATTTTTTTTCTACTACAGCTAAGATCGGACAGCATGAAATAAGTTTTCAAACAAATAAAGTATAAAAAATCCCAACGCGAATACTAATTTATGTTTTTATATTTTAACAGCAATTTTATTTATTCAAATTTTCTACATTAAAACATTAATTTAATTAGTAACAATGTTTTTTCAAAAGATAATATTATGTTTCCATAGCTTAAGGCTGAATTGTATTTGCAGTATTTTATATAGAAATTTAATATTTTCTTAGAGCTGAGTATTTTACTTATTTAATGTATTAATGTATGTGGCCATAAACAATAACATTATTATTAGATGTCATAGTAATTATCTTCTACAAATTGTATCTTTTACATCAATGAGCAAATCATTCTTTGTTCAATTAATCAAGCTTAAATTTAAAAAAAATGGAAAACGTAATAGTGAAACCAAGTTTTAATAAACACAATTATATTCAGACATTGAGAGTATAATGAAAAAATATAGTTTATAGTGAATCTGCATGTGATATATTAGATCAACCCTATAATTATACATAGTTTTTAGGAAGACAATTGCATTTGTACCTAACTCTTTACGCTTTAATACCATACTAACGATATGATATTTGATTTCGATTAATTGAATTAATGTGATTTGGTGTAAGAATTCAAGTTATATTTTAAGAGCAACTTTGAAATTCACATGTTTTAACTCGCCCATAAGCCAAATAATGCAAAAAGAAAAATTCCACAAAATCCTATAAACATCGAGTCAATTGCATTCCAGTTAATAAGTTAAAAGAAAAAATAATGAATCAAAGTGATCAGTTTATTATTCAGTTATTACTGGAACTATTTGAAAATACTTAAAATACAAAGCGAGAAGCAATTAAAAATTAATAATGCTACTATATGCAAATTTTATTTCCTAGAACGAAATAAAATTTGCATTTCATGGAAAACTTTACCTAAAACAGAGGAAACAAAAGGTAGTACTAAAACAGTTTAGGTAATGAAGGTAGCAAAGTTTTTACTGCACCGAATGACGAATGTATCTTCTGAAATCAAAGTCTATAGTAATAAATTTATATTAAATAATTATTATATTTAAATCATTATGCTTGAACTTAAATATAATTGAATGAAATTGAGGATTCAAATGGCATAAGTTATTATTAAAGAAAGAATTTCTTTGCATTTCAAATTATATGCAGCTTTCAAAACCGCATATTAAAAGCCGTATATTCTTAAAACAACTTTCAAATAAAGGAATAAGTTAATCTTTTTATAGTGAAATTCAAGGAAAGTTTAAAAACATACACAAATGCTTTAAGAAAGGTGTTTGATTCCATATAATTTCTAGCACTCTTCTTCTTTATATAACTTTGTTTATTTAATTCAGGATAACGATTCTTTGATTGTACTAATTCTTTTCTCAGTCCATTTTTTAAAGGGCATTTGAAGCGATAAGCCTGACGTTCTCTTTTTTTCCCCTCGAGTATCAGAATAAATGCCTTAAATTGCATCGAATTTCAAACTGAGAATAAAAAAGGCGAATAAACAAAGAAGCCACGGAAGTTATTATCAGCCATCCTCTTTTTCTAGATCAATTTAAAATATACAGGAAGCGATTGTTTTCTCTTGAAAAAGATATGCCGGAGATTACCGGAAATTTGCAGCATCAGCAAGGCTCAAAGAAAAAGAAGAAAAAAAAAATGGATGCCATTTCCCTTTTTTGTCATTCAGAATTTCTTGGAGAGTTTTTCAAACTGCAGAATTCCAACTTCATATTCTTTCATAGACGCAAATATTTTTGTGACTCAGCTTTTCTCGATTACCAAAGATTCTTAGAATAGAATCTCGGTTGCAGAAAATATTCCTTGTTAAAGAGCTAAACTTATTTCATTACATATTATCATTTTTATGTAGCTATAACGGATTGTATAAATAATTTTTTATCTTGCAGAAAAGGAAAAAATATTAGATTAAGAAATGGTAAGTTTTAAATTAAAAGAAAAATGTAGCTTAAATTTAAGCAACATTTATGAATACTACTTTTCCTAAGCTGTTTCTCAACATTGTTGAATATACCCGCTTGTACATGTGAAACAAATTCAAATGTACTTGAGGGAATTGAAGTTTGGAATAGATAAAATATATTAATTTTTAATACATTATAAATAATTCAGATTACTCGAAGACGAAACTGGTGCTGAAAAGGAGTTTTGAAGTTCGAAATTAATATTTCTGTTGCAATAGAAAATTAAACATGTTTAAAGTTATGTTTTTCTATCTATAATTTCGAATGGGTTTTTTAAGGAATCATGGAATAAAAATCATTCTTATTGTAATCTGACTAAAGAATTGTGCCAATCTGTTTTCGAAATTTATTTTATTTTTATTCTTTATTCTCGTGTCATTTATTTTCCTTTTCCATAATAATATAATAATTATAATCCATAATAATTCCTAATAATATAATTATGAGCTTTTCAAAATTATTTTTTTTTATTTATTGATATCAACGCTCTTTAAAGAGTAATAATGATTTCCCTTTTTTTAAAAAAAAGAGCAACATGCAATAAAGTTTTATTACATTTATTTATGTTACAAATATTAAAAATAGCTTTGCATCAGAGAAATCATATTTTTCAGAATGAAATCATATTTTTCAGAATTTTTCAGAACTCTCTAACTTTAACTACCAGTTAAATATTTATCATCCAGGATAGATTTAATATATATCTTCAGCATAAAATAAAATAATAGTAACGAAAACTTTTAGCAGAATCTTAAACTATTAAAAGAAAATAGAATAAAATTATTACAAAGAATCTTACATAATTCCAGATAAAGATTTTCAGACATGTTTCTTTCAACGATTTTAAACGAAAAAAAAAATGGTTAAGAAATCTAATAAATTGCGATTTTTAATATTTGTCATAATATCAATAATTATGATTAGTAACTATTACTCTTAATATTAGAAATCTCGACCAGGCAATGTATTTGACTGCAGATAAATCAGTTTAAAATAAGTATTAAAATAGTTTTGTGAATCTTAAAACCCAAAATGTATATAGATCTATAATGTATATAGTCAATTTTATTTATTATTTAAAAGATATTTATTTCATTAAAATATTGGATATTGTTATTTTATTTTTTATGTCACAGTAGTAATAATTCACTTGAACCTTCATATTTAATTGATTTAAATACATATATAATATTTGGCTATATCCAGTATAGAAACTCAATGCTCATCATTGTTTACCATCATAATAATTTAAAATACGATTTTTATTTTAAAAACTATATTTTAAGATAATTTGGATAGAAAGTTTTATATTAGGACTACTTTAACATTGCTTATTTTTATCAAAATTGAAATTTATAAGCAGTTTAAAATGCAGATGTAATAACCGTCTCTTCAAAGCACTGAAATAAATTTTAAATTACTGATGGGTTTTTTTTTCTTTTTTTTCTCATGTGGTGTGACTTTTATTTTCCATCTTTTTTTAAAAATTTAGTTTGATGTAATTTTTGTCTTTGCACATCATCATTTAAGAATTTAAGACAGAATTGAACAATCGTTTGGCAATTATTCACGGCTTTTTCTTTTCCAAATAACTTTATCTGAAGGAAAATTGGAGATCTTTATAGATGTTCCCCAACTCCCAGTGCTTTCAAATAAACAGTACTATATGTGTTTTCAATTTCAACTCAAGTTCCATTTAATGAGCAATCTTATCGCTGATGTAAAATTTTGAGATTCTTAAAACATATCTTTCTATTTTTTTAATTACTTTAAAGAACGTGCTTTGAACAAAAATAAATGATGGTGATTATAAAAATATTTATGTTGGAAATCGAATTGTAAAAGTGGTGTTTATTTTATAATTTAACGAAAATAAAGGAATTTTGGACTCTAAAGTAGTTTTATGGAAATATTTCGATTGTGAATTCGTTATTTAATTATCTATTTCAGTTATATTTTTCTTTTTTAAATTTTTAACTAACTTCTATGAAATTTCTGTAACTAACATATGTTTTCTGAAAGAAATAATCTCGCTGCTGTAATTAAATATAATTTCTACTTCTGTTTAAAATTTGATGTTTTTAATCTAATTATTTTTCTCTAATCTAATTTTAATCTGAATACATTTCAATAGATTCAATTAATTATGATAATCTATGTACATGACCTTTGTATGTATATTTATATAAATAATAAATTCGATATCTGTATTTTATATATTTACAATATAAGTGAAATATGACAACATTTGTAAAGTACATGATAAATATTTAATTTGATATTTCCTAATCTCAATAATAAGGCAATAAATATACCTTATGTAAATTACGTAAAAGTTTAACACTTTGCAATCGCTTAAGTTTGAAGAATTTCTTACTTTCTTTTGAAAAGGGTATAATTTATTTCGAGACTGAAGTTAAATTTCTTTAAAATGTTACTAGTTATTATTACAACGAAATTTTTTCATTTAAATTCTCTGCTATTTAATACGGGCTAAACGATCTACAATACTTTTTTCTATGTTAACTAAAACAATGCAAAGAATTTTCGCTCTGGTTTAAAGTGCAGGAAAAGAAAAGATATAAATTAATGTCATTACATTTTCAAAACGACAAATAAGAATTAAAAATATTTAAAAAGATTTAAGGCAAGATTAACTTTTAGCATTAGGAAAAGTAGTATTTAAATACTTGGTAAATATTATTCCTGTTTCAAATAAGATTATGAAAAACTAAATACCTCTCTGAGTTTTGAATACTTTATAAAAGCTTCCCGATTAATAAAAGCATAAATGATATTTTTATTATTTTCGTTTTTTTTCCATGTTTTTGTAACAGATTTTTTTAATCGACAATTCATTTAATTGACTTTCTTCAGAAAAAGAATCAGAACAAACTTTTATTTCATTTTCTTATCATTAAATGAAGTTTATTTACCCTTTATGAGAACAAGAGTAACGACATAAACATACGGGACCTGGGACTTAAATGTAAATATTATCTTTGTAATATTTCAATTTTTCAATACAGATATTTGTAAATAAGTTGCAAACGTTTTGAGAAACGAGAAAAAAAGTCCTGCGGGCTTCGATCATTCTAACTCAATTCAATCTAAACTAAATTCAAGAAAATTGATAAATTGTTAATATTTTCTTTCGAACACTGGATGCACTAATAATAAAATTTCTTCTAAAAGTTTTGAGCTAATAAACTACTTCGTGAAATACAGCTGATGTATGAATATTCAACTTCTTCAAAGTATTCAATTATAAACTTTGAAATATCAAAATATTCTTGTTTTGACTTTTAAAATTAATTATTTAATTAATTAATTTAATAATTAATTATTAAATTTCAGTAAAGTATAATAGAATATTATAAATGATCCCGTCGTAAATATACAAAGATATTAGATAAATCATAAAGTTTCAAATGATATATTTTTATTAAATAGTATTGAATATAACATTTTTTTCCAAAAAAAAATTGTTATTACGTATTTTCAGAATTTATATTTTAGAATTCATACTATACCAGAAAATATTTACTGTGATTTCAAATATTAAATCCTTATTCATTATTTCATTCGTATTTAGTTGAAAAATGCATGTATTTCTTGTGGTATCCTTACTGCACTGCTTATTTATTAATTAATATTTTGATATATTTATATATTTCACCAATTAATTTCTATTCAAAGACAAATTTTGCAAAAGCTAAATATCCATGGCATAGAGTTTAATCATTTTTCTGTGATTAAATTTTATGCCAAATATAAATGTTATTTCATATGCAACGCTGAATTTTGCTTAGCAGAAACGGCTTAATTCTTAATCAACAAACTCTCAATCAATGTACTTCATTCACTAATCTTTTCCAACACATTCTTCCCTCTTTTAATCCATTGCCATTATTTCCAAGGTGATTCCTGAAATCTTCATTATTTCCTAAAGCAAAAAGGTTTCTTCACGGAGTTTATGCACAGTGAAATAATTCACGACAGGAAAGAGATATATATCGCCTTTCTTCATATGTTGGGCAATTAGAAAGATGAAGCGAAAGCATAACCAATCTTTCACGTCTCCTTTTATCTGACGTCGACCTCGTTATATCGCCTTATCGGAAAATACAATCCATTGGCTGACAGACCGAGACAAACTGGCCGCCGCATAGTGATGAATAACCACTGTCCAGTGCTGCGTTGATAAGGGCTCACCAGTCTAGCAAATAATGGCACCCAATATTAGCCTGACTTTTCATGGACAAGGCTTGCTCTCCCCCCGATTATCGTTAGCCAGATAAAAGAGGAATGTTGGCACAACGTCTTTCAGTTGTACACAACACTCGGATTTCGGCATCGAAGCGTTTCTGAGTTGTTTGCTTAATTCGCCTTTTAGTGTGAATAAATGAGATTGTTTTTCTTTTTCGCTTTGATCAAGTGATTATTTCCACCATTTCAGTTGTCGTTTATTCTCGGGATAGAGAAGTTGTATAATGTGATTGTAAGGACAGTGAAATGCTTGTAATCGTACTAATAAAATGAAGACTTGAAAAATAAATGTTGTTAGTTAATGCCAATAATATTCGATTTAAAGAATACATTTTGTTCTTAAATTATTTTTGAGAAAGAAAATCTGTATCAGATGTATACCGAACATTGGGATTTCAATTTTCAATAGAATTTGTATTCTTTTTTCAACATAAAGAAGTGATGCTTATGTGTAGAAAGAAAATGGATGCAAATAACAAAAACAGTTTGAATCAAGAAAGTGCCAAATTAACT
Organism: Argiope trifasciata; assembly: GCA_026543055.1. Taxonomy (NCBI): domain Eukaryota; kingdom Metazoa; phylum Arthropoda; class Arachnida; order Araneae; family Araneidae; genus Argiope; species Argiope trifasciata. The sequence goes on from JAPMOQ010048382.1 coordinate 6,810,613, forward strand.
TTATTAATAAGTGCTGGACTGGAAAAATACTATTTATGAATTGCTTATTCCAGGCACAGAGAAATTATATGCGTACTTGCAGAAAAAATAGAATCCAGAAATAAGGTATTAATGCAGTAAGGTATTAAGCCATAAGGATACAAATTAGAGCCACTCCATTAATCGGTTAAAAAAGAATAAAATACCTGTTTATAATTACATAATTTAATATTTTGATCAGCTCGAGTTATGTTATGTATACAATATTCAATAAAATTCTACTACACACACACACACACACACACACACACACACACACACACACACACA